>JBAMJV010006972.1:0-147500 GCA_037951105.1 Echinarachnius parma | reverse complement strand
TTTTAGGCAATAGGGAAGCTTTTAAACACTATCGAAAACCAATCTTCGTCGTATCTGCTCGTTATTGCTTGAAACGAATACATTTTGTTCCATAATCTCCACTTTGCTTGTTTCGAAATTTTGTCGAACAAGGAAAAAAATCGAATATGAGAGAACACAAAATTTGACCCTCAACAATATGCCCCCAAATCGATTTATATGCGCTAAAACGGCCATTTATGCCTTTTTTTAGGCCATAGGGAAGCTTTTAAACACTATCGAAAACCAATCTTCGTCGAATCTGCTCGATATTGATTGAAACGAATACATTTTGCTCCACAATATCCACTTTGCTTGTTTCGAAATTTTGTCGAACAAGGACAAAAATCGAATCTGAGAAAACAAAATTTGACCCTCAACAATATGCCCCCAAATCGATATATATGCGCTAAAACGGCCGTTTAAGACAATAGGGAAGCTTTTAAACACTATCGAAAACCAATCTTCGTCGAATCTGCTCGATATTGCTTGAAACGAATACATTTTGCTCTACACTCTCTACTTTGCTAGTTTCCAAATTTTGTCGAACAAGGAAAAAAATCGAATCTCAGAAAACAAAATTTGACCCTCAATAATATGCCCCCAAATCGATTTATATGCGCTAAAACGGCCGTTTATGCCCTTTTAAGGCAATAGGGAAGCTTTTAAACACTATCGAAAACCAATCTTCGTCGAATCTGCTCGATATTGCTTGAAACGAATACATTTTGTTCCATAATCTCCACTTTGCTTGCTTCGAAATTTTGTCGAACAAGGAAAAAAATCGAATCTGAGAAAACAAAATTTGACCCTCAACAATATGCCCCCAAATCGATTTATATGCGCTAAAACGGCTGTTTATGCCCTTTTTAGGCAATAGGGAAGCTTTTAAACACTATCGAAAACCAATCTTCGTCGAATCTGCTCGTTATTGCTTGAAACGAATACATTTTGTTCCATAATCTCCACTTTGCTTGTTTCGAAATTTTGTCGAACAAGGAAAAAATCGAATCTGAGAAAACAAAATTTAACCCTCAACAATATGCCCCCAAATCTATTTATAGGCGCTAAAACGGCTGTTTATGCCCTTTTTAAGCAATAGGGAAGCTTTTAAACACTATCGAAAACCAATCTTCGTCGAATCTGCTCGATATTGCTTGAAACGAATACATTTTGCTCCACAATATTCACTTTGCTTGTTTCGAAATTTTGTCGAACAAGGAAAAAAAAAATCGAATATGAGAAAACAAAATTTGACCCTAAACAATATGCCCCCAAATCGATTTATATGCGCTAAAACGGCCGTGTATGCCCTTGTAAGACAATAGGGAAGCTTTTAAACACTATCGAAAACCAATCTTCGTCAAATGTGGTTGTGATGTGCAGGATTTTGATACTAGTCAACCGGGTTAACACCCTACTCTTTTCGAGAAGTAGACTAGGTTATTGGTGTATATGAGGTGTGACTGTCTTATATACGGGACCTCCATTTATCGTCCTATCCGAGGGACGGAGTGTTTTGCGTGAATCCTTTCCTGCATAGGAAACACGGGGGAGCCCGATAACACACAACGAGAGTTAGCTCGAATTTAGTCCGTGATCAAATACGCATTGTCCGATGGTGGGGATCGAACCGGGGATCTCTCGTGTCTAAGCCAGACGCGCTCCCAACTGAGCTAACTCACCTTCCCCTAACCCTAACCCTAACCCTTGCCCCTATTGTAGCCGTTAGTATATCCCCTAATGAAGTGTAAATAAATGTTGTGAAATTTGTTGCTATAATCTTGGAAACATTTTTTAATTTGGTCTTAATACATTACTGATGAGAAAAAGTGATGTTTCCATTTTTTATTTTTGGTCCCAGGGTGCATTTTGGCGATTTTAAAGATAATTAGCTAATTTGCATATTTGTGAAATAAGGTCAGGGGTCATTTTCTATCTAGGAATAGTACAATTTTGATAAAAACTAGTATTCTAGGGTATTTTGGGGCAAGGATTCCATTTCCGGTGCTCGTTTGTAAGTGATGTATGGGAAACACTCTGAAATCCAAGATGGCTGCCCCTAATTTGCATATTTATGAATATTATTGATTTTCAGTGGCTACAGCCCCTAATAAGCAATCATTCCGGATTATTATTTGTCAGTTATGTTCTAAGTATGCATTTAAGATATCAGAGATGAGTTGCCATCGTGGCAACCTCTAGCAATGCATATTATTTGCATAATTATGTATTTTACCTAATTTGCATATTCCCCAAAATCGAGTATATTGGGAACCCGGCAAGTAAAAAAGACAAGTAATACCACTTTTCCAAGGTTTTGGGGGGCAGCAGATCCATTTTTGATACTTATTTACCTGTATCACCATGGCATCCATCTCAAATCCAAGATGACTGCTCCCTAAATTACACATGTTAAGATACACGACTATATTATTTCGGTTATATTAGATTGATATTATAATGTTTTGACTTTTAATTATTGGAATGAGCAACTAGAATATTTTAATCACAATGTAGTTGTTTGCTTACAGTAAGCAAATCATACTTTTATCAATTAAATGCCGTTTAAGTAGCAAATAGCATTATTTACTTTAAAATGACAATTGCGGCCATCTTGAATTTATGTGGGTTGCCGAGGTGATACATGTAAATAAGTATCATGAATGGATTCGTTGCCCCCTAAAACCTTGGAAAAGTGGTATTACTTGTCTTTTTCACTTGCCGGGTTCCCAATATACTCGATTTGGGGGAATATGCAAATTAGGTAAAATACATATTTATGCAAATAATATGCATGCTAGAGGTTGCCATGATGGTAACTCATCTTTGATATCTTAAATACATACTTAAAACATAACTGACAAATAACAATCCGGAATTATTGCTTATTAGGGGCTGTAGCCACTGAAAATCAATAATATTCATAAATATTCAAATTAGGGGAAGCCATCTTTGATTTCAGAGTGTTTCCCATACAGCACTTACAAACGAGCACCGGAAATGGAATCCTTGCCTCAAAATACCCTAGAATACTAGTTTTTTATAAATATTGTACTATTCCTAGTTAGAAAATGACCCCTGACCTTATTTCACAAATATGCAAATTAGCTAATTATCTTTAAAATCGCCAAAATGCACCCTGGGATCAAAAATAAAAAATGGAAACATCACTTTTTCTCATCAGTAATGTATTTAGACCAAATTAAAAACTGTTTCCAAGATTATAGCAAAAAAAATTGCTGCTTTACATAACCTGATAGACTACGTACACATAACGGCAATCTTGGATCTGCTAACAAAACTGCAGTCGAGGGTGGGGTGGTTTGTTAGTGGGGTTGTTGAGTTCGTTTTGGTTCGGTTGAATGCGTGCTGCATAGTTACACACAATAGACCGCTTCTGTAATGTATGCACATATTATGTGTATAACGTCAGACTCCCCGTTGGCAAGCTTAACAATAGTAACTATGTCCGGCAAGCTCCGGCAAACTTAGCTTGCCGGACCTAGTTACTATTGTTTAGCTTGCCAACGGAGATTCTTACGTCATACGCATATTATTTGCATACATTAAAGAAGCGGTCTGTTCATGCGTACGGGTTGCCTGCATCACCGCATTTGCGCTGTCGTTTACCGAAGATGTACGGAGAATTCCGAATATTATCCGAATATCCGAGTCGGGCCACACTTCAATCCCCCATGATTTGCGAGTTTACGGTCCCTTTAAGTCCGACTGTCACCTCCACGCGGTGCCCCCTGGGTAATGCTAACGACAGCGGTGAAACCGTGACAGGCCTAGCACGTCGGCGGTGGATGTAGATTCGCTCAAGAACAACGCAAGCAGCCTCGAATTGGACGGACCACACGGAAATCGACTGAACAGACTTGGACAAAGGCTTCTGGATATGCTAGCATAGGTACTATAAATGCTGGTACCATGCGAGGAAAGATTGAAGAGTTAGTTAAACTAATGAGAGAATGTCAGCTAAAAATCATGGGAGTAGCTGAAACTAGGATTAGAGGAAATGGAAGGAAAACAGTTCATGATGACTATGAACTGATCTACTCTGGCAACGAAGAGAACACTAGACATGGAGTAGGGCTCATTTTTGACCCAGCTTTCTCACAGTATATTGAGATTGTAAAATATGTGAACAATCGTCTTTTACTAGTGACATTAAATATAAACAGCTACAAAGTCACTTTCATTCAAGTATACGCCCCCCAACAAGGCAGGTCAAGGGCAGAGAAAGACGAATTCTACGAACAATTGCAAGACACTATAGACATCACACCAGACGGCAGCGACATCGTCATTATGGGAGACTTGAATGGTCATGTCGGAAAAGATCCCGTTGAAGACGTGATTGGCAAATTTGGCGTAGGAGAAAGAAATGAGGAAGGGGAACTACTTATTGACTTTTGTGTGAGAAACAACCTTTCTGTGATGAACACATACTTCTCGCACAGGGAGAGCCACCAATACACATGGTACAGATACAACTCAAATATTGCACAATATGACCAGAAATCACAAATTGACTTTGTCTTGACAAACAAGAAATCCATCATCCGTGACGTCAAGGCAATCCCATCTGTATCACTCGACTCGGACCATAGACTGGTCAAAGGGAATATGAAAATACACTTACCATCTGTGGAGAAGAAAACGGTGAGGAAGAAACTGAAAAAAGAGAATTTGGAGGGCGCTAAAGCAAAAATCGAACAGAAGTTATCCGAGGAAAGAAACAATATCAAGGGGGATACCATTGATGAAGACTGGAATAGCTTGAAAAACTGCTTACAAGAAATTCAGGAAAATGAGGTTGGAATGACAGTTGTGGGAAACATGAAAAAGAAAAAGACTGGCTGGTGGACAGAAGAGCTAGAAGCAGACGTTGACAAGAAGAATGAATGCTTCAGACAGTGGCTGAAGAAAAGAACGCCAGAGAATAGAACAGCTTATGTGAATCAGCGTAACTTTGTCAACCAGGTGAAGAAGAGGGCCCAGACTCAAATGTGGGAACAAATAGGAACAGACTTAAAAGAAGATGTACAGGGAACCAAAAAGTTGCTGTATAGTATGGCAAAGGCCTACAAGAATAGGAATGATGATAAATTAAAGAACAGTAGCCTAAAGAATAAAGCTGGGGAAATTATTACAGGCCAAAGTAATATCCTAGACAGGTGGATAGAGTATTTCAAGGAGCTGTTGAATGTGGAAGGAGAGGAAGAACCAGACACACGCACCCAACCTGAACAACCTGATCTTTTAGTTGATCTCGAGACAACTGAAGACCAGATAACAATGGCTGAGCTGGAAGCAGCAATCAACTCTACAAGGAACAACAAAGCCCCAGGACCCGACACGATTCCGATTGAAACAATCAAGGCAGGAGGTGATTCCTTGAAGTACATCCTACTTGACCTGTTTAACCATGCGTGGAATACAGGAACAGTACCAGAAGAATGGAACCAATCAGTGATCTGTCCTATCTTCAAAAACAAGGGTGACCCACTAGAATGCAAGAATTACAGAGGGATATCACTCATGAGCCACGTTGGGAAACTATATGAGAGGATACTGGAAAGAAAAATGAGAAACAAAGTAGAAGAGGTCTTGTCTGAGAGCCAGTGTGGCTTTCGACCAGGAAGAGGAACAACAGACCAGATTGCGGCCTTGAGACTGTTGCTCGAGAAAGCTGGGAATATGACATTGATCAGCACATCTGCTTCCTAGACCTAGAGAAAGCCTTCGACAGAGTTCCAAGGGAGAAAATGTGGAAGGTGATAGAGGAGACAGGGATCAACGGCATACTTCTCAGGGCTATCAAGAGCACATACACAAACCAAAGGAGCACAGTACTTGGTGGAAAGAAGCATTTTGACATCAACACGGGTGTACGACAAGGGAGTGTCCTTTCACCACTCCTGTTCATTACATACCTCAACCATGTAATAGTCAAAATAGAGAGGGAGGACCACAGAGCAGAACGCTTTGGCTATGCAGACGACTTGGCGCAGACCGCAGACGACTTGGCGCAGACCGCAGACAGCCAGTCCAGACTGCAATCTATCATGAACCAATGGGACCAGGAACTTACTGCTGCAGGACTTAAACTGAGCTACAGCAAGACAGAATACATGCAAGTGAGCAGGGTAATGCAAGAAGGCGAAATCAATGTGAATGGACAGACTTTGAAGCAAACCACAAACATCACCTGGTATTTAGGCAGCAAAATAACAGCAAACAACTTGATGGAAGATGAAATTAACAACAGAATCTCCAAGTTCACAAGGAATGTGAATGCACTGTACCCCCTCATCAAGGAAAGGAAGATACCGAAAGATGTCAAGGCATGCATGTACACTACCATATTAAGACCAGTCCTGCTGTATGGTAGTGAAACCTGGATCCTAACCAAAAAACTCAAAAGCAGAATTCAAGCTACAGAGATGAGAGTACTACGACTCATTCATTGTGTAACCAAAATAGACAGAATAAGAAATGAAAACGTCAGAAGCACACTCTCAGTGGAATCCATTCTGACCATCATCGAAAGGAACCAACTGAGATGGTATGGACATGTCTTGAGGATGCCTGATGCAAGGGACACAAAAAGAATGTACCACTGGAAACCACGAAAGAAAAGACCAATAGGCCGACCGAGAAAAAGATGGGAGGATCAGATCAGAGAAATCACCCAGAAAGAGGAGAGCAACTTCCAGAAAGTCAAAGCATTGACACTTGACCGGACGAAGTGGAGGAGTTTTACTAGGCTGCTAACTGACAGGCCAACTGGCCTACAGGCGTCAGGGTGAGAAGGTGAGAACGTACGATTTGAGTGGTCCCAAATCCAGTCAAAAAATAGTACGATATTCGAGGGGAAAAAAGGGCTACGGGGCCCTTGCAATGCTCTCTATGACGTGTCTACGGGCTTACGGCAAGTACAAAATCGTACGATGCACTTTTTTTTAAACTCAGCGTTACGATTTATCTCTCTACGGACGATTTTGGGAAATTGTGATATCGTACGATGTCTGTGGTGTATCAGTCACATATTTGCCGGGGCCCGTACGATGACTTTTGGCTTTAAATAAAACAGAAATCGCACGGCTCCCGTGAACACAATCTTAGTGCCCGTATGGGTGCTTTACGGTGCTCTTGCGGTGACTCCACGGTACCCGTACGATTTGAGTGGCCAAATATTCAGTCTCAAAATCGTACGATACTCGAAGAAAAAAAAGGCTGCGGTGCTCTCTACGACGTACGATTTTTTTTACTTGCCGTAAGGCAAGGGCGTCGATTTCTTCTTGCCATTTGGGGGGATGATTCGTCATTTTGACCATCTCTGGCGAGGGAGCGAAGCGACAACCCAGCAGCGTGCCCGGGTTGTTATGGCTGAGGGGGGGGGGGGGGGGGGGGGTTAGGGGGCCCAAAGCTTTTGAATTCAGCTGTTTAGAAATGGGAAGATTATTAAGTGCACATTGCAAGTATCATGTTATGAGCTGGGCTTTATCCAATATGAACTTTAGCCTGATAGATACATATTTGCAAGCATTCTAATGGAACCCTGAATAGCATCAGTCATGGGTTACCCACATTGGGAAGCTTATTGGGGGTCCAGGGGGCGAAGTCCCCGGAAGCTTTGGGATTTGTACTATTGAATAGTTAGCTCAATTCTAGTGAGCGAAGCGCAGACGCACAGTGGGCCAGGATCGCCTGAAAGTTTGCCAAGAGAGAAGTCCTGAATAAAACTATTTAATGAGTACAGGGCTGGGACTGGGTCAAATAACCTTAATGGGGGTTCCAGGGGCGCAACCCCGGAAGATTTTGGATTTGGGCAGTTAAGCATTATCAAAAAGTGGTTTAAAGAAGACTTTAGTAACAACTTCCATTCATGAGAGGGGGCAATGCTTCTTAATTTTAATGTTATTATATATTTTTGAACCCCAAATATTGGGGGGGGGGGGGGTGATAATACAGGCCATCCCCCACCTGAAATATTGGGGGGATATATCCCCCCCCCCCCCCATCCCCCCGTGATCGACGCGCCTGCCGTAAGGCAAGTAAACAAAATCGTACGATGCATTTCTTTGTTTTAACTCCGCGTTAACAAATTGTTTGACATCGTATACGTTGAGGAAAATGCAACGGCAACCGCACGATGGCCACGGTACCCTTGCGGGCGCTGCAAGATTCCCGCAAGATTTCACCTAAAAGTGGCATCGTACAGGCTCCGTATCCTAGACATAAGCAAATATGCATGATTGAAGTTATCTGAGTTGACGCTCTCCACGGGAGAATCTGTTGTTCTCTGCCTACTTTTAGATTGACGAGTAACAACTCAATCTATAACATTGAACTACTCTACATTATTGTTATATGAGCAAAATAATACAAATTGTATATGAATATCGAAGTTAGCGAATTACATAATGTCAATTTCACGTTTTGTTAATAAACCTTACAAAGTCTTCAACGATACGTTTAATGAACTTATGTAGCAAATGTTGATAATAAATGCGTGTTACTAGAAACATCAAAACATCAATTAACCCTTAATGGGGGTAACTTAGTTGCTTAAATGACATTATTGTAATTAGGTCTTTGTAATTGTAATTGTTAAGTTGTATAGTAGAATCATTGTAAAGCGCTTACATAAAATTTAGTTATTAAGCGCCAAATGAGTAACAATTTATTATTATTATTAATGAAAGAATGTTTATGGTCTTGGGATGCAAACATAAAGCCTGATCAGAAACCTCCAACAATATGTCTGGCACTAACAATATTGTCATTGATAATAGTCTAAAATGTTTTAGCCTTTAACGTTTTATAATAATATACATGCATATCTTGCACTTCAATACGTACATCAGCGAAAATGCATTTTCGAAGGGCAATTGACCAATAATAATTTAAAGGTCCACCAACACACCTGACAGTTTGACGTTTCAGCATCTAACTTCTAGAACACAATCTCTTTTTTGTTCGCCATCACGTCGTTTGCCTAGAGTGTGGAACAGTCTGCCATCTAGTATCAAAGATGCTGCCATTCTTTCATCTTTTCCTGCATTCCTTTTCCTTTTAAAGTCATCTATTCTCTCTGTTCAATAGGCTGCAATAGATTGATATGCAACTTCGCTTTAGTATTGTTCCTTGCCATTTTACACTGTCTGGGTCTTATCATAAATAGTCGAGGGAGCGGTAATACTAATGCCAAATTCCTTTATTATCGCGAAACATGTAGATCAAAGCATGTTTACTTTGTATAACTCATAATTACGTAATACATTTTCATTATATATCTATATAAATTTGACCTTTTTATGAGCCACATTTATTGTTATAATCATTCTTTAATTTATTCATTTAAATTTTTTTTTCTCTGTTAAAAAGGCTCATTTTGGCTACCAAGGTTATTAAGTTTCAATAATCATTTAATATGCAACTTCGCTTTAGTCGATGGAGCGGTAATACCAATGTCCAATGTCTTTATTACCGCGATATACAGTGCATGTTTTCTTTATATAACTTATATTTTCCGTAAATTCATATAAGTATGAGCCACATTAATTGATATAATCATTTCATCTATGCATTTTCTATTATATGTGGTAGTATATTTAGCTAAATATGGACGTTGGTATAGATATAGGTATACATTATTGTTATTTATGTTCCGTAATGCTGCATCTTCTGGAGCCAGTGTGTGAGGGTTCACATGCCCTAGGGCAACAGTAATGTACTTTACTTTTGTGAACCCTGACCCACACACTGCTTCTTACTATTTTCTTCTGTCTTGTAACTTGTATTTTTGTAATTTGTGCATATATAGTTGTGTTGTATTTTACATTGTATTGTGCTTTTTGGTCGAATAAATAATAATAATAATAACAAGATGTTAAAGGGATAGTTGAGTTTTGGTATAGAGGGCGCTACACAAAATAATTTTTTTTGTGAGATAATGAAAAACTGAGTTTAAAATTCGAAAGAGCATACAATTTTATTAACAGAAATAAACTTTATTTGACCAAATCGGTTAAGAAATGGCTGAAATATCCATAAACATAACAATTTGTAATAATTGTGGGGCTCCACAATTATTCAATAATTTTGAACATTTTTTTAAACTTTTTTTTTTAAACGCTTCTTCTTTTCAAAAATTTACAAAAGAGGTTTTTGAATAGTTGTTGATTATCTCTCCATCTAATCATTATTTCATCAAAAGATCACATGCACAATATTTTATTTAAAATGGTTGAAACCGATGAGTGCTTAGAGAGCGCTCTCTTGAGTTTAACGGCTCTTTTTTTTAATGATAACAGGCTTTTTACTTAGTCATTTGTAATTTTGTATTCCTTTCGAGCATAGTGGAGTTATAACTAATGTAATGGTGCAGGTTTTGGTTACTAAAATTCAGTTTGACTAAAACTGTACTCTCTTTACCAGAACTCAACTATCCATTTAAACAAAAGGCTTTAACACATTATATTCTCATGTTCTAATAACCAAATAATCCGAACTTCTTTCACATAATCATATTTTACTAATCTCCCCTGATTGTATCACTTTAAGTTAACCTGTTCACTTCGAGATTCTGTAATCTCCATAGACTTTGTACATATCCTACCCCAGTAGGAGCGCATAGCGTGTTTTAATGAGGCTAAACGAATTTTTGTATTCAAGTCTACCGATAGAGGGCGCATGAGCTTCCAACTCGCTCGGTGGATGCGATCAACAAAGCGATTTGACAGCATCGTTTGTCGCCCTCTCTATTTGGCTACATGTATACTCAATATGGCGATATGTCTCGGTAAGTCAATCTTGACATTATTAGCTTTCGTTTGATACCAATTTTGCCATATTTTGTTTAATTTTTGACATGTTTTTTGTCATCAATAAAAAGTGATTTTTTTTTCGTCCTTACGATAGAGGTTTTGGACATAGTCTTCTTCTTTGCTAGTTCCTGACTGGATGAAACAATGTTTCAGCTAGATTTTGCAAGATATGAGTCGTTGATTATATGGTTGACCGTATAATGTGAAAAATGGTGGGATACATGTGTGATTTCGGTGAATAAAAGGCAACTGAAATCGGCTGAAATCTCACTAACTAGCGATGTTTTACCGGAAGTTGTGAGGAACTTGACTCGAAACCGCGGAAAATAACCATGGTTACCGTGGTAAAGCCGGGAATTCTTCCGTAGCCCGAGAGGTCGCCAGCGATGGTTTTCTACTTGCTCAGTCCCATATGCTCAAATTCGTGTGGGTGTGGAAGCGGAATGCATTGTAATTTGTATTTGTAGTTCTATGTGCAATTACTAATCATCAACGACTACTCAGCATTTAGATGAGGGTAAGTTGTAGATCTGAACCTAATTTGTATTCCTAGATTCTTGTTGGAACAGATAAAATCGTGAGTTTATTTTCATTTTCAATATTTATTTATTCTATTTTTAGTTAGTAGAATAGTATTTTATTTTTAGTAATAGTATAGTAACCTTTTTTTCCTTTCTAATCTAAACAGGGATTCCTTGGATTGGAACCTGGCCTGGCCATCTGTCATCTGTTTCAACTTTCATCTTCCGAAGAGATTATCTTTGCCTTTGGGGATTCTAGTACTGTACGTGATTTGGAGGACAGCTACAGACAATGTTATTCAGAATTTGAACCAGAACTTGTCTTCTGAAGTCAATGTGAATTTTTTCCTGGCGCTACGGTACACACCTTTTCTTTATGAATGTTAAATGATGGACAGAGAATGAGAGATGGTGGACAATACTTATAATAACTAGTAACTGACTGTGTCTATATTGCACATTACTAGGAACAAATAATTTGGAATTTGGGAAAGAGACCAGCTTCATTTCCGCGAACTCTTCAATATGCAGTTTTTCTTCGGACTAGTATTATTATTCGCTGGATGGGATTCATTCAACAGCCAAAGGAAATTGTTTTCTTGCATACAATTTGGAACTCTTCCTGATAAAACGTACTTCACATAATATTTTATCTGCACCGGTAACAAGAAAAGTGCCAAAGAAACTGTACAAAAAAAACTGTTTACAACGCAAAAAAATAAACTTATTGGTAAAGGATAGAAAGAATGACTTGCATACATATATCAGAAAGGGAATACGCAGCGCATCAAGGCCAAGGGCAAAGAAGTCTGCAGAGGTACATGTATGTACACATGTAGATCGCTTTGGTTTGACATTCCCTAAGTGGCTAGCTGATCCTAAGGAACCAATCGCCATGTGCCTGACCTGCACCCATCAAGCACCTGATGCTGCCAACCTCCTGCATCATCCACCACGACATCCAAATCTTGCCAGCGATCGTCCAGCGCAACTCCAACTTGCAAATAACCATCCACCTGATGCACCTAACCATTGCCCATCACAGCCTTAGGTTTATGGAAATCACTAGTTGCCCAAGCAGGTACATTTTGTTCCTAATTCTCATGATTATGTTGTAATAGTCTTGGGGTCACAGAAATCTTGATTGACGTCCACAGTGAAAAAAAATAATGATCCAATATTTTCTTGCAGCCATGCCTCTTCTCAAATTTGTTTTCAGTACATGAAACATGATTTTATTGCATTTTAATTTGAAATATCTTTATGATATTTATCATTTATCTATTCTAATTAGAATAGAAGGTATGCATAAACATTGTTATATAAATATGTGGTTAAACTACAAAAGAAGACAATCTTGACAATATTTTTTAAATTTATTTTTCATACTATCAGGTCCCAAGAGTGAAGTTTGTACACCTCGACCATCATTCAACATGGCCACCTGATACAGCCAACCTGCACCCTCCACAGTCACCTGATGCTGCCAACCTGCATCATCCACAACATCGAACTCGTGCCAGTAATCGTCCACTGCTAGAGTACCCACGTTTACCAATATCCATCCACCACATGCACCCTATGCACCCAACCATTGCACACCACAACCACACCACACCAGGGCAATATCTGACACTTTACAGGTGCACGTTTAATATTATCAAGAACGGATACCCAGGAATTACAGAAACAGACTGATTGTAGATTAATACAAAAAACTTTCATCGGTTACAGAGATTCATATGAAAAATTTACAGCTTCAACTAACCTTAAATTAGGGAACGAAAGCTCGTCAGTCACTAATTTAAGGTTAGTTGAAGTTGTAAATTGTTCATACTTGTAGATTGAAATTCCATAAAGAATTGAGAGACTCATTACACCTGAGAAAGATGCATCAACAAGATATGCCAATCTGTTTCTTAGCCACCTATTTATTGTGCACCAAAGAGGCTGAGGTTGAAACAAATTGAACTTAAATGAATTTAATAATATTTTCTTTGCAGTGTATTTCTATACCAAAATCCATTTTTCTGTGCAGGAAACATCTTTTATTTCTAAGTTTTAAATAAATGCATTTTTAACACATTGTTCTGTTTGTAGTTCTGCACAATCTGTAGTTTAGGTAAGTGACAAAAATATTCATCGTTGAATATTCCACTGGAAGGGGATACAAAGCTACAACAAATCAATATTTCATTCACACCCAATGATCAGAATTATGTTTGTCAGGCTCGTCACCAATACTGTTTAAGTAAAGTCTCATGTAAACCCACATTATGAGTAACAGCATTAAAAACAAATGGAAAATTTAGAAAACGTATCAAATATAACTTGTTTTCTTTCAAAGACCCAGTTCCAATCATTTCACTTCTTGATAAATTTGTATAAATGCAATGGTGGATTTTTACTGATGCATGTATACAACTATTCCTTTAAAACGCGTGGGGAATTACATATTCAGACACAAGAACATTTTTATAGATGTCATAGGAAAAAACCTTTATGGCCAAACTTCTTGACGAGCTAGGAGATGTTTTCCTCACACGTAAATCTATATGAAAAAGGTGTGTTCTTTTTTTGTTGAAGTTCTGACTAGTAGAACAATGGCACAACTCTGTAGCTCAATTTAGAGTTCAATCTATGAAAATGAAGATGATCATTCACAACCTTTGATTTCTTTTTGTGAATACTGGTAATAGGATTTATTGTTATTTTGAAGTGATCACTATGACTGATGAGTGATGAATCATTGATGGTGGGGAGGACGATGGATGATGACATGATGATTGTGACGATGACGTCGATGATGATGTCGATGATCGTGAGGATAATGACGTGATTATCGTTACGATGACAGTGGTGATGATGATGATGATGACATGATGATTGTGACGATGACGTCGATGATGATGTCGATGATCGTGAGGATAATGACGTGATTATCGTTACGATGACAGTGGTGATGATGATGATGATGACATGATGATTGTGACGATGACGTCGATGATGATGTCGATGATCGTGAGGATAATGACGTGATTATCGTTACGATGACAGTGGTGATGATGATGATGATTGTGACGATGATGTTGGTAAGCATGACGATGGCGTCGATCGTGACGATGATGCTGTCGATGATGACGTGATTATCGTTACGATGACGGTGGTGATGATGATGATGATGTTGATGGTGATAATGATGGTGATATTGATGATGCACGATGATGATGCATGCTGATACTTGATAATGATGAAGATGTTGACAATGTTGATCGTGATGATGACGATGCCAGTAACGATGTTGATGATAATGATAATGATGTTGTTGAGGATGGTTATGACAATTAACTGTATGGCAAAATAAAATTAGAGATTATAGTTCCAAGTAACCAATTTCACTGACATACAACAGAGTAATTTGAACCCCGGTTCAAAAATATATGATATAAATTATATAAAACAAATAATGAGCTTTAACAATTGAAATTTACACCAAATGATTATGAATATCTACCCCTCTGATCCTGAAAAAAAAAATGGAAAGAACAATCTTCTGGAATGGTTTTGTAAGAAAGTTCACTATTACAAAACTAAGTCTTATGTATTTCTTTGAAACAAGATGTTACGTAATAGGGTGGCAAATTACATTACATAGCCACAACATATAGTTCATAATTTAGCACATGTCTTACTCTTTCAAATGATACCTCACTTACAACCATATAGCACCTTCTAATGATTTTGTACATTTTTTAAGGTAACTGAAATATAAATTCCACTCTGTAACTGAATTAACATATGCTCAGCAGTATGTAGTACTATACCTAGAAATTATGAGTATAAGTATAATACATATTATTAATTGCTCACATGCGTGAGAAGCCTTTGTAATGCATTGAACGTTACTATTGCAATCCCAGTGAAGACATTTATTTGTATTTTCATTTTTTTCTTGTTCAAGTCATGTTCGATGATAACAACATACACAATAATACGTATGTGGGGCAATATAAAGCCGTTTATTCCGGGGGTTACGCACCCGAAAGTAAAATCAGGTGCGTGTTCGTTCATGGCCAACTGCATGCAGAGCACGCTGTACGTGATAATCGCGCAGTACATAGAGAATCGACGCAGAGCAAGAGATGGCGTGGTATCCCCCGGTTCGAAATGATCGCAAATCGACCATGTCAATTATCTGCCGAAGTCTCGTATGCATCGCCTAGTATTTTGCTAGTTCCTGACCGGATGAAAAAACAACATTTACAGAAAGTATGATATTCTGCTAGAGCAATATCTATAAACAGTAGTAAGTAATTAATATTTTGGATACACGGAGAATGAAAAGTGTTTTTTAACGAAAGAAATTACTTTTCAAACTTATTTTTTTCACAAGTTTTTATTCCTATTTTTACACATTTTAAAACATCAATTTTTACGAGTTGAATACCATATTACAATCTTTATAGTTTAAGCTTACAATTTGTGGCAAATTCATGGTCGGAAAATTAATTCTGAGCACACAGGGAGAAGGGGAACTGGGCCATGTCGTAGCTCATTATATGCATTATATGCAATATTTTATGCATACGACTTGCATTCATGCAAGCGATTCACAACGCGTTGCGTACCTACTGACCCGGTTCCCGTAAGTAACGGGTTAAAAGACACACGACATGTGTACTTATATCTCATGTGCCGTCTCACACGCACACCCTTTTGTCATTTCACTTAAGGCCCAGTCCCATACTGACGATTTTCATGGCGAATCGCAACGATTTGACATTCGTCGAGAAAATCGCTTAGGTCGTGTTGCATCGTGTTACATCGTATCGGTTCTTCCCCCAAAACCGTCGCGCATCGTGAAGAAAATCGTGAAAATCGCCGTCTTCAACTGTTCAAAACAATCGCCACGCCACGACGATTTTCACCAAAAATCATTGTATTTACCGTTGCATATTCGTGTCAAGTCGTTCCACATCGTTGCAATTCGTTGCGACTCGTATCGCTTCGTTGTGAAGATCGCCGCTTTCCGTTTTTGAACTGACCATAGGCGTAAAGACTTACGTAATACCTATTCATCACGAGAGGAGGAGGGGGTGAATGAATAGATCATCCCCCTGTTGAATTGTATTAATGACAGATCTACGCCCATGAAACTGACTCAAACAAGTCCGATTGTTCATATGGTGCACTGCCCTATTGTTCCATAAAAAGAATGAAAGGAAATCGTCGCGACATGGCGATAGTTTTGAACAGTCCCAAAACATTCGTTGTGCTAACACGATTCATGGCGTTCTTCGCGATGCGCAACGGTTTGCAGAACGAATTACAACGACTCGCAACAAACTACAACGACTCGCGACGACTTAAGCGATTTTCTCCACGAATGATAATTCGTTGCGAGTCGCCGCAAAAATCGCCACTATGAGACCACAGCTTTTTTTCTGCCACGATTTTTCTACCGCAATGGTTAAAGACAAAAGAAGGACGAGCTGACTCGTCGAACAACGACGAAGAACGAATATTCGTCTTGAGTCGCCGTACAATTCTTCCCAATTCGTTGTTAAATCGTGGCTAAATCGAGTCGATGCGTTCTAGTAAATCGTTGCGAGTCGTTGCGAGTCGCCGTGAAAATCGTCAGTATGGGACTGGGCCTTAACATTATATATCTTGTATGTTTGTGTGCTTGTCTGTATTTACTTTCGCATTTCAATCCCATTCACCATGTTCACATTCGCAATCATACCAGTAACTAAGGAAATTGAGACGAGTATATACAATTATACAGTTCATTTTATTCATTTACATCAACCATAATGCTACATTACCAAATCATTACCATGTCATACAAATCTTTATTTACACAAGTTATATGGAATGGAATTCAGAATACAGAATTTAGTCTCGTAGGTTGGAATCTGCTCGACATAGCGCGCAAACGAACACATTTTGCTTTCCGAGCGCTAGCTTGCTCGCTTCGAAATTTCGTCAAGAAAGGAAGAAAAAAAAAATCGAATCTGAACAAAAATGTTAAGCCTGCAACTACCTACCCCCAATTAACTTGCATTATCGTTATAGGTACAAATACGGTATAGAAATTAGCTTCGGTTGTTATGATCTTTACGATCGTTTATGTTTACGATTTTTAATTTATCATTAGATAGTCGCATATTTTTCGACCAAATGAAAATTGCAAGAGCAATTCCAGTATACAGAGGTGGATTTGCAAATAATGTATGTATTTATAGACATATTTTCAGCGCTCCCATTCTTTAGAAGATCTTTAACCAAAAAAAATAACCGATTTATCTTTTTTATAAATTAATTTTATTTGCTAGAATTAATTTTTACTTATACCTCGACACTACATCTTCAGCTTTACTTGAGTTTGTGTTCATAGAGTAAGTTACTGTTTTTACTATCAACAAACAATGTTGGTCATGTTTCTCGACCTCTGGTAAGGCGTTCGACACTCTTGATCGGGTCGAGTCGGCTCTTTCTGCGCCGGGCTTAAGGCGTTCGACACTCTTGATCATAGTATGCAATGGTGAGGGCATGTGCGTGTATGTATGCTTGTGCGTGTGAATACATAATTTTCTTACGAGTAAATGTGCCTGAAATGTGGATTATAATGATATTCGCTTAATATAAAAAGTACAAATACAAAAAACAAAAGCAAATGAAAGTAAACAAAAGTTGTTTAGATCCGTGGTATTTTGTATTTCCAATTCACTTTGCGCTTATTGTGAAACACTGATAATTAAAATAAGAAAAATAAAATCAATTTCTGATCATGACAACTAATACAGTATAGGGAAATAGTAACTAACTATGCATTTAAAGGGGTAGTACAGTTTTGGTAAGGCTGAACTTTAGAAACCGAAACCTGCACAGTAACAAACTCCACCATACTCGAAAGGTATACAAAATTACAAACGACTAAGTAAAAAGCCTGTTATCATTCAAAAAGAGCCATTGAAACACAAGAGGGCGCTCTCTAAAAAGGAATTGGTTTAAACCATTTTTCATACAAAATTATGCATGTGATGTTTTGTTTAAATAATGATCGAAAAGAGAGATTATTTAAAAACCGCTTTTGAAAATTTTTGAAAAAGTGTAATTATTTTTTTCTATTTAAAAAAAAAAAATCATCGAATACATTTGGGGTCCAAATTAATTACGATCGGATATTTGTATTGATATTTTAGCCATTTCTGAACCGATTTTGACCAAATAAAGTTTATTCTGCCATTAAAATTGCATGTTCTTTCAAATTCAACACTCAGTTTTTCATTACCTAACAAAAAAATTGTGTTGTGCAGCGACCTCTCTACCAAAACTGAACTACCCCTTTAAACTGGTAATTAAAAGAAAAAAAATATGTATGTATATACCTCACTTATGTAATTGCATACAAGAAAAAGTAAACTTAGTGCCACTAAGTTTGTCAACATGTGGATATGGAAGAGACTTTATATAATATCACGTTTGGTCTATCTTTTAAACAATTCATAAATAAGTATAGATCTAAGTTTGACATGTTGTTAGTTTCTTTGATTGTTTGTTTTGACCAGCAGAATAAAACGCACGTGTGTGATAAAATACAAATCACAAAAAGACACATCGTTATTAATTGATATTAAAATAAATACGCTCGACGGATTCCATAATATATTTAAAAGATCAATGTATGGACAGTATTATAATTTTGTTCATGTTGATTCTATGCCGACCCATCAGGATTTACATCATGTGAAGATCCCGGGGAGAAGACGGCAATGGAATCGAATCATATCAAACAACAATAATTATATATATTAGAACGCATAATGAAGAGTATAGATGCAATGCGTAATAAACCTTCAACGACTATAAAATTATCAACAGCTACTTCTAACTATCATGAATATGAGATTGCAATATTCTCCTAAATCTAGCAACCCCAATGAAGGGTGGTGATTGAAAACTTTGCATGGATTTTTTACATTTAAAATGTTTGTATTATAATTTACACTCGTATATTTTGTATTGCAGGAAATGAATGTAACAACCAGTGTTGTATCCGAGTCCACCCAATCCGAGTCCGAGACCGAGTCCGAGTCCAGACTGTCCGAGTCCGAGACCGAGACCGAGTCCAGACCATCCGAGTCCGAGTCCGAGTCCGAGTCCAGACCATCCGAGTCCGAGACCGAGTCCGAGTCCAACTTTTTTTTTAAATTAATTATTTTTATTTTACATTGATTCATTTTCTTTTCCAAAGGCAATTGATCTATCACTCGATCAAGTGATTAACCCTAGATATGTGTCACATAATATGCACTCATTCAGGGCTCCACACTCACGGTTTTTTTTAACAGGCCCTTTTGGGCCAGTAGATTTGTTTCAATTATTGTATGGGTATATTCGTTGTATTACTTATTATGGCGTTATGAAGGGTAATATAATCACCCGACGTTGTGAAATATTATGTATGCGAGCGAGCGGAGCGAGCTTGAAAATTTTACCTATTTCACAGCGGAAAATTGCCATTTATTTCAATTACTGTATGGCTATATTCGTTTTATTACTTATGATATGGCGTTATAAAGGGAAATACAATCACCCGACGTTGTGAAATATTTTATATGCGAGCGAGCGGAGCGAGCTTGAAAATTTTACCTATTTCACAGCGGAAAATTGCCATTTGTTTCAATTATTGTATGGGTATATTCGTTTTATTACTTATGATATGGCGTTATGAAGGGTAATATAATCACCCGACGTTGTGAAATATTATGTATGCGAGCGGAGCGAGCTTGAAAATTTTAGCAATTTCACAGCGGAAAATCCCAAAATCATGGAGAAAATGAGGGAGAAAAGAGGGGAAAGGAATAAATGAAAAAAGGGACCCGCATGTCTTAAGGATTTTTTTTAATGAAAAGGGGACCCATGTCTAAGGATCTTTCTTGAAAAAGTCACCCTTCCCAGCGGCACATCCCCGTATACCCAATATACGTGAGTACCCCCCCCCCCCCCCCCCCCCGCCGGGTGTTTGATAGCCGAACATTTTCAGAATCGCGGTGTCAATTCATAAAAAAGACAGTATAAAATGAAAGCATACCTATCAAATATAAGCTTGGGCTATTTGTTATGGATATGTAACTTCCGTGTCCATTCGTTTCTCACAAATGTGATTTTTTTGCTCACTTTCTTGTCGGCTGTCAGTTCATTCGCGATCTCTTTTTCAAGCAACAATCGCTTGGTGGATTGGATATAATATTTGGCTTGTTTCTTGCAGAATTATAGCACAGAATAGCCAATATACAAGTATACAAAATATACGGAAATTGGCCGGTCTCGAGCTGGACTCGGCCCGAGTCATCGAGTCAACGACCTTCGAGTCCGAGTCCGAGGCCGAGTCCAGGGTCCCCGAGTCCGAGTCCGAGGCCGAGGCCGGCAATGCCGGCCTCGAGTCCGGTCTCGAGACCAAGACCGGCCTCGAGTCATACAACACTGGTAACAACACATGAATAGACAGACAAAGCGTGAACGTTAACTCACGTCCATAGAGACTCTGTATGCCCTGGATGTCATCATTGCCGAGGCTGAAGTTAGGGTTGTAGCCACGGTAGTACGGGTACATGAGGGCTGAACCGACGGTCGAGTGGTACAGACCGAGAGCGTGGCCGAATTCATGGGCGGCCACTTGAAAGAGATTCGTTCCTGGATTACAAATTATAAAAAATGTATATAAATTAATGAACTTATCAAGAGAACATTTGTCTCGTTTGGACTAGTAAGGCATAGCAAGTAACGAATCTGTACGAGATTAACAGTGCTTGAGAAATAAACACACAAGTAAATCATCGATAATATATCAGAGTAAATCACATGTAAAGTGTAATAATTAAATTTAAATGATTAAACTACTATTAAGTTTTAATCATACAAATTAAGTTAATTGTCAATTCTACAAGAATAAAATATGAAAATACTGCAATAAAAATGGAAAATTCAAGCAATAATTCAAGCAACTGTCAGACTGCTAGTAAAGTTATCAATCAGATATGAAAAGATATATTTTCTTAAGTTAAATTGACAAAGGTAATTATTAAATTTAGCTATCACAAGAAGCAAATGAGTTTGTTACTACATACGGATTATGCATTTCTTGACAAAGTTTAATTTAACATTGAAATGTCCAAGTAAGTGTTTGGCCGGATAAATAGTGAGGATATAATACCTGAGTATGAGTTCATCGTCCACGTCTCTGACTCGTCGAAGTGCGACCTCCCGTCCCGAGGTAGGAAGGCGTGGGCGAGCACCCCACCTCGACCATTAAATAAAAGAAAATAGGAGAACAAGAATTGGCACTGCAAGAGTGTAGGTCTCTTTCAAAGAATAAATAGTACTGACCTGAAGCGCCCTCCTGAGTTCATTCTTGACAGTGTCCTGGCTTGCTATGTCACGTGTGAGTGTTCCGAATCGGTAGCGGACCTGGTTGTTGGGCCATTTGACGGACGATGCACTGTAAGGGACGGGTGTCTCCCTGTCATCTACACCGCATCGTGGCGTGTGCAGTAACTCCACCGTAGCTTCGTCAAGAATACCTGATCAATAACAAGAGGAAAATAAAGAAATAATAAGAACAGATCGACGTTTGACTGTTATGATTGGGATAACCGATGCAAAAGTGGATTTATTTGACCAATGATACGCGATTAGAAAGAGCTTTATGCATGGTATACACACTGGGTGGATTATAATGTATATCAAGTTAACCGGATTATTCAGAAAAATACAAAACTGCATACAAATGTTGTTTCTCTATAGAGTAGAAATTAATTTAGTAAGTAACAATTTGGCTGTGAGAGTACATGAGAAGATGGTTATTATACCTGTTTGATTTATTCCAGCGAATTGCTGCATCCTCCTGATCGCGTCGGATACATTGGCGGTGACGGAACCGTTGGCAAAACCCTGCGGCACATAGGCTTAGTCCTCCAAGAATTGCTGAAGAAAACAGAAAACAGAAATGTTGTACAAGATATCAATGTGAGTGCAGAACTAGTAAGCAAATGATAAAGGTTTGATTTCAAATGACACTTACAACAAACACTATATTCGTATAACCTAAAAACATACGCGCAGCTTTCAATAAATTTTCCCAAAATAGCAACAATAAAAGATTGATGTAATACACAGATCATACAATAATACGCTCCTATGTAATTTACACCGTATCATGACTTGTTTGGTTTACTTTAATGACAAAAATGCCTTCTTATACCGTGCAATAAAGGCATGAGATAGGTGATATTAGATACTATTTCTCTGCATATAATATGCTCCCATAATTGATTAATACAAATTTTCTCGTACTGCCTCATAATCAAAATTAGCGGAAATCTGACAATCGGTTGAAAGCTCATGCTATGTATAGAAAATTCCAATATGACTGGAATATTATTATTGACGCTTTGAAAAACACACGGGCAAATACTAAGCAGAACAGAACTGTAAGCATTATTTGTTACGCCTTTGGGCACATTCCTTGTTTAGAACAAATGATAATTTGAAAGAATCTATCAGTAGATTTATGATTTGTGTAAATGTAGTTGCTGTTGTAATTATATATGAACCTGTGTTGCATATTTCCTCATGCATGTAACAGAACAAATTTCCTTTATTTGGACAGTGAAATAATCTTGAACATGAGCTTGATCAGATGAAATAAGTATACATTTTACACAAGTTATGATAACATTATTTTTCGTATACATGAACAAAATGCTTGTAGATCTCGAATAACATAGAAATTCTAAGAATGGGTAATCGTTTAACACAGCTATATTGTGATCTTAACAAAATAGATACCCATTCATTGGACTTGCTGACTATGCATGCATGTTGTGTTAATTGATTAGTATCGAGAGGTTTCGATAAACATTCACTCACCTTCAGCTCATCGACCGTTGTTGTGTTGATCCCGTCTTCGACGATCAGACTAGGCAGCTGGACGGTCGATGTCGTGCCGACATCATCCGGCTCGACGGTGGTCAATTGAGCAGTGGTCAACGAGACGGTAGTCCGTGCAAGTACGATCGATGACGACAAACACAAGGAGAGCAGTAATGATGCTACTATGCTCTTCCACCTTGCCATAAGAAGTCAAGGAAGTTTCACGTTTTCGAAATATTAAAGAGCAGAAGTAGTGAATATCTGAAAATTTACTTAGGAATCTTACAATATACTTTGCTTCGAAATGAATATACCACTTTGAATTTTCTTCGAGATCAGTATTATGTTGCACAATTTTCCAGAAGATTTGAGAAACAAGTCAAGTTCCGTCAACTAACAATGTTAGAATGTGTTGACTTTTCCCCAAAACAAGCAGTTTATAAAGGGTCCCTGCAACCGGATCTCTAATCAAACTGTCCGCCAAAAAGCTCAGGTGCACTGCGAACTCTTTTCATTGGTTCGCTTCTCGGTTCGCGTCACTAATCGATGCGTTCCCCATTGGACGGCCTTTCATTCGTAGCCACGCCCCGTACCCAGGAAGCAAAGGGGGTTATACAGACATGGAATGTTATAAAAGGTTTGGGCCCATAATTGTCTTCTAGGACCTTGTAGAAGCACAACCTAGGTGCACAACCTCGCGAACTAGCTACTGGAAGTCCACAAAACACATAGGAAGGATGTTACCCCTACTGTACGTTAAAAGCGCCTTAAATCCTTAGGGTTCATGAATGTTCTACTCTGCTATTTTCACGATTACACCCATACGCATGCTGCTATCATCGCATTTCTTCGGATATGTCTTCCATAGATAGTTGTGCATCTTTTGATACCAATAGTGCCTTTATATATCTATGGTTTTTATGTCACGTGTCTTTATATGTCACGTGTCAGACATAGAAAATGAAATTTCACATACTCTTATGGACAAAAATGTATGGAAATGTTTCAGATTATAGAATAACACATTTTATATCTGTAAAACCATATATACTGAATGTTGAATGGCATTTGATATGATTTAAAACAATACACTGGCAAAACAAATGATAAAACAAAAGAATTTGAAACAAGGAACACACATAACAATAATAATTGTAATAATTATAATGACAATGAGATGGCTGCTATATTGCGAATATTTTGTCTATTTGACGCTCACGGCGAATTATCAAGTTTATTCACAGAGTTCCAGTCATTGTATACATAGTGTAACAAATCTAGAACAGAAAGTACACATTTCCACTCCCTGGGGAGTCTTCCAGCCTGGCACCTTATATGCGAATACAGTGCTAAAGAATCACGTTCCATCCGTCCGGGCACTTTCTGGTTCCAAACTCGGGACCTCATGATTGGAAGGCATGTGTCCTTCCAATCTTTATAACAAGCAAAACCATAATAATATATTTCAGGCCTTTGTAAATATTTTCAGCTCTAGAAAGATATATAAAATAACCATAAAATCAATAATGATTACAATGATTGTAAACCATGTATTTTTATTTTTTATATTTTTTATTGTGTATAATATTTCAAACAAATCAATTGTGTTGTTATGCATTGTCGCATTTTACATTATTAATTACGAACCTGCAAACAATTAGGTTGTGATTAGCACTCAATATTATAATACGGGGCTGGGAATAAGAGGGTGTATCGACATCGTTTAGAAATACAAAGTCAAAATAAAAGGGTATGAAAGCTGACATATCTTTGGGATGAGGCTTTTCCCACTGATTAGATGACATTTCGTGTAAAGCACAACTACCATTCATAATAAGAAGAAAGCCAAGAAGTACACTTATATTCCTACATTGTACTCAAGGAAGGGGGTAAGTATTGGTATCAAGGCTAGCCTGATGAGGATCCTAAAAGAGGGGACAAACTACAAAGTGATGCATTTAACAACCATCCTCTTGCGACATATCACATAAAGAAATCAGTTCTTTTTAGATGTCAATATGGTATTTTCACAAATGTGAAATACACTAGCCTATAATTTTGGATATGTTGATTTATACTTCTAAATAATTTTTTGCTGAATGATATCCCTCTAAAACTAAACAGCATACATTTGTGTAGAGTACATCATCCGCTAAATAGTAACAATGATGTACTCGACAGTCATATAGGTTTTGAACCAAAGATGTTTTGCAGTTAACTACTAACAGGAAACGCTTTGAGGTTCCTCAGTGAGAACCGTGTTTGAATAAACCGCTTCATTATCTGCCCGTAATTCAACTTGACAAAGTGAGCAATTAATGGATGGGAATTTCCAAGTGCGACTCCTAGTCTTTAATGCACAAATCTGAAGACTGGTTTCTTGATTATCTGTGGTGTTCGGGTATTAAGTGGCTCACAGAGTTTTCACCAATGTCAATGATGACATCATTACATGTGTCTGAATAATGAAGGATCTTAACTCGGGTATACTGAAATGTGAAAGCCACCACCCTAATTTACACATCTTTATGAAATTAGTGCGACACTTTTGACCATTACATTAGGTGATGGGTAATGCACTTATTATGAAATACGGCTACACTGTTACAAAAATGGGCAATATCTTACCCAATATTTTGCCCAACGTTGGGCCGATAGTAACCCTACCAACTACTGGGCAATATTTTAATTGTTGGGACATTAATGTGCCCAACTGTTGGGTTATTATGTATATTTATTCAATATTTCACCCAACGTTGGGTTGATAGTCAACCCTACCAACTACTTGGCAATATTTTAACCAATGTTGTTGGGACATTAATGTGTCCAACTGTTGGGTAATATTTTGAACTACGTTTTGGGGCCATTAATATGCCCAACAATTTTTAATGAGTCCTGGGCCCCGTTGCAGAAAGAGTTACGATCGATCGTAAGTCCCAAAATTGATCGTAAATGGCCTTACTTACGACCAATCCAAGATTTACGATCAATCCTGTTGCAGAAAGAAGTTACGATCGATATTAACCGTAACTATTGGTCGTAAGTTTTAAAATTGATCGTAACTTTAACAGGTGATTTTTCTTTGGCGTAACTTACGATTAATTATTCACAAGGCACAAACATGGGCAAACATACCAACATACATACTCATTCAAGCACATAAATACAGATAAAACTCATCCTCATAAAACAGATAATCATAGAGTGTTACACACTGATTCATAATTTCATTCATACATGCATACAATACAGACTATACACATATATACATACATAAACACACACACACAGACACACACAAACATCCAGTCAAACTTTTCTCAGAAGCCACTTTTCTATACCAGCAAACTAATTACAGTGGTAACTTTTCTTGTTACTCTGCAATGGTCATTATACAGTACTAAGGTTTTACTATATTAAATCGTAAAGGCCTGTATTGAAACAAAGGGTAATGCTTTACTTGACTAAGAATAAAAAAGGCCAACAAAGTGCATGTATTTTTATTCTTCAAATTTTTAATCCAAAAAGAGTACACAACACATGACTTTCGATTCATTCCATCAAATAGAATGTTATTATTTTGTAGTGAAATGAATACATTCTCTAGTGACTATGCCAGTCCTTTACTCCTTTTCCCCCAATTAATAATAATTGTGGCTACTTAAATGTAGCGCACGCATAGGCGTACCCAGAGGGGGGGGGGGGGGGGTTTAGGGGGTTTAACCCTCCCCCCCCTTTGACAGAAAATGACTGTTTTTTTTTTCTTTCCAAATTTTAAATGGTCTCGAGACAAAATTTAAGCGGTCGAGTGGTCTTGGCCTCGAAAAATGCAAAAAAGCGTAGTCTCAGCTTCGAAAATGGTTGATCTCCGCATTGAAAATTGTCTACGACTTCCTGGCTACCCCCCCCCCCCCCCACCGCGCTCCCGTTGCATCACCCCAGTCAGCTCAAAAAGTGCACATTGTCCACTTCCTGGGGAGGATTCCAGCTAGGCAACCTCCAAGGTGCAGACATGACTACGTAACTCCTTTCCATCCTTCCGGGTGACATACCTTGGGCTCGAATTTGGGACCTCACATTGGAAGGCACACGCTCTACCAATCTTGCCACACCGTCTTGCTCTGTCATCCTTCTCCAGCTTGGGCAGATCCCGTCTGTCGTCGTCTTCTATCTGCTAGCTAGCTCCTCAAATCCAGGCGTCTACTGCATACACAAGAGGCTGCTTGATGAGCTGAAATATAATACATAACATGAAAATAAAAAATAGAGTATACTTAGTCTTGTTACCTAAACTATATTCAATGACACACAGTTTCATCATTCAGATTAATAATTTTGTTCCCACAGTCAATGTCTTGGACATACCTATCACCTTGAAATGTCACGGTACAAGCTGTCACAGCTCTAGATAAAATACTAATTAAAACCATTTGTTTTGGTCACATCACAGGCTATCCAATCCATGCTCACCTGCAAACTGGAATGTTCAAGGGATAAGTAATCAATTACATTTTATAAACCAGCATTCTATTTTAAACGAGCCAAAAGAGACGAATTAAGTCATGTACATGTTAGCCCGTTGACTTTGTAAAGAATGCCATACTAATAAAACATTATAATTTTGAGCAACAAAATCATTTTTTAAATTATCTTTTAGCAAGTGACCTACTTAACCCATAATTATTTCATGC
Source organism: Echinarachnius parma (assembly GCA_037951105.1). Taxonomy (NCBI): domain Eukaryota; kingdom Metazoa; phylum Echinodermata; class Echinoidea; order Clypeasteroida; family Echinarachniidae; genus Echinarachnius; species Echinarachnius parma. The sequence continues at coordinate 119,486 of JBAMJV010006972.1, read as the reverse complement.
TAACTGAACTACAAACTAACGTCATAATAATCAAAGAAAAATAAAAGCTTCAATATTTGTTTAAAAAAGCATTTTGTGTAAGATTGTCAAGTTCTTACCTATCCCATTGCTGTGGCTTGGCCTGGGGGCAACACCAGTGGCTCGACAGCTTATTCCAAGGCAAATGGCTCCAGCATGTCCTCCTCTCTCTTTCGCTTTCCTCCTTTCATCAGCCTGTCCATTCTGGTGATTTCTTCTGTGATTATTCTGCCTCTCTCCCACTTGTTGTTATGACTATATGGCTGTATACCACTGTGGAATTGTACAGTAAAGAGTGCAAATTATCACATAAATTTGAACACATGACTGAGACTGCATCAGTGCATGGACTCACAGGAGCTAGGAGGCTAGTTTTGTAATTTGGTCCTCCATAATATTTAATGTTATACGATATTACCTGCCAGTAAATTCTCATGCATTGAGAACATACACATTTTGGCGCTAATGTGGTTGCGTACCCTTTGTTTTTTCTTTCTTTTCCAACGCCTTATTTGTCTTTAAACTCAAGTACTCAACTAAATTAGTTTTACCCACTGCGCTTTGTCCTTATTCCTCAATGGTCTGTTGTAATATTTTGGTCAACATTTAAGCCCTTTTTTGGCAACTTTAATCGATGGCTTTGAAAGCGTCGCGGCACCAGCTTCGCGGTCGCAAAAATCGAAATAGCAGGACTTCACGGGCGCAGGAGTAGTACTCTCTCCACGTTCATGTCACCGGTAGCTAACGGCATAGCTGCTCGCGAAGTCCCGCTATTTCAATTTTTGCGACCGCAAAGCTAGTGCCGTTGCGGCAAAAACCCATTGATTAAAGTCGCCCAAAAGAGGGCTTAAATGTTGACCAAAATATTACAACAGACCATCGAGGGATAAGGTCAAAGTGCAGTGAGTAATATAATATAATACAAACTAATTTAGTTGAGTTTAAAGACGAATGAAGCGTTGGAAAAAACCCAAAAAGGAGTACGAAACCACTTAAGCGCCCAAATTTCATCTTTGCATTGCCCTTGATGGCCATGGCATGTATACCTTTTTTTAAATTTTGTATTTCAGTTTTGCTTTAAAAGTTTAACTTATTTTTTACACATATTCATAAGACAATTTGTCATACATGTATTTGGCAAATATTTGAAAGATAGACCATATATCAAATACAACATCTACAAATAATTAATTAAAACAGGTTTCATAGATGTCTCTGATGTTCAGGTACAATTTTTCCTATTCCCATAATATATAAAAATGAGTTCACAAATCACAGAAACAGTTTCGAGTTTGGAAATGGTATATGGATACTATGTACTAACATGGATTTCAACACATGGGGTAACATTGTAATAATATACGTTGCGAATCTGCATTCGAGATACCATTATGCTAGCATAATGACGATTCTATACAAAATGAGCAACAGTTAAGATCATTACATAGCAACATAATAAGGTAAGTTTACACTACATATCAATGCCGATTAATTTATCTTTGTAAAAGGTGTAAAATGTGTACTTACCGCTCACCACTCGAAGCAGGACGCAGAAAAATTAGATTTGTCTGCCGCGTCTCATATCATAACAACAAGCCAAATTCCGCGGGAAATACGCTGAAATTCGCGGTAATGGGTCGTTGTCTTTATCCCAGCCGTGTTGAATTATGTTTTAAATGGCATTTTCTAAAGAAATCGAGCGCAAGTCAAATGAACTTACGGTTGAATTTAAACCTCCTTTCTGCAACGGACATTTGAAATTGATATAAACTTACGACTCAATAAATCGACTGTAAAGTTACGACCGATATTCTTTCTGCAACGGGGCCCTGGAAACACAGGCAATCACTGACCTAATGTAACCATAGCTGTTTAATCCATCATCCTGACCAGTTTGAGGATTCAAATCTTTAAAAAGCTGCAATATACAAACTCTTAAAGATATTTTCTCAATAAAGGAGATGCTTCTCCGTAGGAGCTGTGATCACTATCAATGACAATAATGCAGTTTCACGGATTCAAACAGTATAATTATGTTGTTCTAAACTGTAAGGGTTCTTTTATGATAGATATTCTATATCTATAGGCCTATTACATATTTGCCTTTCATAGTCTATATATATTTGCTATATATATCTACATTTTGTGCATTTCATTATCACAATGTGGAATAAATAACTGCGTTTACTTCTATTATAATGATTTATTAAAAACATATACCAAAGATACACTATCAAGAACTCATATTCTTATGTGGATGTGGTGTTGCAAGATTGGTAGAGCGGGCGCTTTCCGATCATGAGATCCCGAGTTCGAACCCTGCCCACGGCGTTTGTCCTTCAGCAAGACAATTTATCCACTATTGCTGCTCTCTACTCAGGTGTATAAATGGGGACCGGTAGGAAGTGAAAGCCTTTATGTGAACGATCTTCTTGAGCCTACTGAGCGCTTGGAAGGAATACTCCCCAGGGAGTGGAGATGGTGCACACAATATGTGCTGGTTTGCATTGTATCCTATGACCGGGGTAATAGTATAATTGTAAAGCGCTTAGGGATGATTATCAATCGTGATAGGCGCTATATAAATAGTGTATATTATTATTATTATGTATTTTATTGTCTTTAATGCGTTATGTGTTCTATTGTTTTATTACTTTTATACATGTATATCATTTGAAAAACTTACTAACAGCAAAATAACACTGAATGCCATATGAAGACTTCCAAATAAAAAAAGTGTGTAACGTTTTAAATAGTCTAAACATTTCAATGCGTTTTTGTGTACATAACTTAACATGCAATTTCATGTTGTTTGTATAACACGTGACTTAAAAATGACACGTGACACATTAAACAAAGATATGATGCGGTCAAATTGGGTATCAAACGATGCACAAGACCCAACAGATCACGAATCTGTAGCAATCTGATGGAATCATTGTGCATTTGAGTGTTATTGTGAAAATAGCAGAGACAAGCCTTCGTGAACCCTAAGGATTTAAGGCGCTATTGGGCCATTCTTTGAAAAGTGAAACTTTTTCGGAAAAATTGAAGTTTTATTTTTCTGTAGTTTTGTTTCATTTTTGGAATGATCCATGTGTAAAGTTTCATGAAATACATGATTTGAAGTTTAAAATGAAACTTTTTTACTCATTTGCATAAATTTACATATTTCAATATTTTTCTAATAATCATAATTCAGAAAATAATCAAGATATCAAAAGGATAATTAGCAAGCTCATTCTTCTCACTTTCCTGTACAGGTTGATACCAACTTTGTAAAAATTCAACCTTTCATTCTTTTCTAAACCCGATATTATAAAATTCCCATTTTTCCATTCATATTGTACATGTCACACACGTGACCACCCCAAAATGTCACACACGTGACCAGACGTTGCCACATAATTAAGTACTATAAAAAACAACGGTTTGATATAATTCTCATGCATTGCTATTGTTGTACTTACAAATGTATAGTACTTCTCTGGTAATAAGATGAACATTATAGCTATTCATATTTTAAAGAATTTTCCAAATGAAATTTAGTTATGAAAAAAGCGCTCCGTGCGAAGTCACACACGTGACCCATGCCATTTGACCTCTGACATTGAGTTACGTAATCCTTATAAAATATTTTGTGTTAAGTTTGAAAGACTACAACATATTCAAGTCACATATGAAGTAAAAATCATTATAGTCTCATACTTACTGAAATATAAGCATCCCATTTCAAAATTTGTCATGTTTTGGGTCACACACGTGACCAAGAATGGCCCTATTTACGTACATTAGGGGTTAAATCATTCATACGCGTTTTGTGGACTTCCAGTAGCTAGATCGCGAGGTTGTGCACCTAGGTTGTGATCCTAGAAGGTCCTAGAAGACATTTCTGGTGCACAACCTTTTATAACATTCCATGTTTGATATCCTAAAAAAGGGGGTGTTTGCTCCCTGGGTACCGGCGCAGTTGCGTGCTATAACAAAGCGCTACTGCTGCTTTTGTTGTTATTACTTACCGGTGTTCATATAAAATGCTATTATGTTTGTTATCCTGTCGTTTATTAAACATGTTAAAAGAGCGTTTCAGGTTTGAAACTGATAAAGCGTTTGACCGAGACAAAATTACAACAGAAATAACTATGCTGCCATGATCTTTAGATACCCTGCCTACATAATAACATTGAAGATAATATAGAAATAAATATACAATTAATTATATTGAACATAATGTAAAAATAAATATAAAATGAATTATACTAAACATAATGTAGAATTAAATCTAACATGAATTGTATTATGGTATATCATCTTTATTAAATTAAAAAGAATAACACAAGATGTAAATCATGTAGAAAACCTAGGTCCATTGTCACAAATTAAACGAATAAACCATTTCAAAGTGACATGAGGCAGGGTAAACAGAACAAAACAGGTTCATCGACGCAACAATATAACATTTACATTTCTTAATATTTTGAACTTCATAAACATATAATTCATACAAAGTCAAGTTTTAACAAAGACAATTCATTTATTCATAATCTGTCTTGAAAATAAATCCAATGAACATTCATTATTACATAATTAACAGAAAAACACAATTATTATGCATTGATAATATCACTCTTTGAACTTATCACATGTTCAAGGAATGACGTCTTTCAATTTTCAAACAAAATAAAGTATGTTATTTCAACAGAGGATGGGCAAATTAGTGAGTATAATTATATATAGTCTTAATATATCGTACCGATTTTACAGTATTTTAGATTACTCAATTAAGATTGTTCGGATAGTAAGAGAGTATAAAGTAGGGAGATATAGAGAGTGGGAGGTAGATGTAGAGATAAAGATAATGTAGAAATAAATCTAGATTTAAAACGACCTAATTGTGACCACATTTTAAAATCCACACATAAATTCACTTAGAACATGTTCGTGTCTCAAGTTAAATTGCATGTGAAGGTACCTTGAATTTAATGCCAATGTTATTTGGGCTGATATTAGAAATTATTTTGTTTATGCATGCATCGACTATTTCTAAAAAAAAACAATAAACATCACATTCAATACCATTTACGAATGATTCATACCAAGTAGTGAAAACTTAAAGATATATCACGAAAACATGTATTAAATTATAACTAAATGCGATTAAAATGTTGTTAGTATCACATTAATGATTGTGTTAAATATTCACCATAACATTTATCATCTTATTAAAATGTGATGTAATGGTTCAAATTAAGTTTGCATACAATACCACATTATGTCTTCCTGCACATACCTATAAAAGACCACACTCTACACTTTGGAGAGTAGCCAGAAGAAGCCTGTAGTCTACCAGCGAAACGTCGCCTTACAAAATTATAGAAAGTTGCCAGCTTTTTTATTCATAACATGATATCATAATACGTAACAATATCAAAATTACCTGTATATTATATGGTATTTGATTTACATGGAACCAAATCTAATTCCGCAAGATCGAAACAACTGATACATTTTATTTTCCAGTATTTGTATTATAATGTTATGATAACCCTTACATATGAGCCATTTTGACTATAATTACTTTGTAAACTCCCTATGCAACAAATGTTTTACTAAGTATGAGCATTGTGGAAAATATTCAATGTTAAAGCAAAGAACTCAACCTATATCATTTGCATCTTTATTTTATCTTTATGAAGTCAAACAAAAATAATTTAATACATGATTTAGTGCAATATGCGCTATACAGCTTGTGTGTTTGACGTCAAAGTCATGGTCTGTTAATCTTTTAAATAGAAAAGAAAAACAAAAAAGACAAATACGTCTTCTTTTGATCGAATCTGAGACCTCACGATTGTATTATTATTATTAGTTTACACTTTTGGGGAGTGAGGAACTTTTCAAGATTCAAGCTTTAATGTTGATGTTGAGCTGCTTGCTTGAAATGTAGTGTGTGTTTAAAGAGTAAGTAAATGATGATTCAGAAGTTTAAAGGGACTTAGTAACATTGTCCAAATCCTCAAAATCCAATTTGAATTCTAGTGGTTCCCTCATACCTTGTTGTATTCGTACTAACAATAAAAACATGGGACATGTTTCGGTTTTTCAAGTTTCCCTTTCGTTAACAAGATATTTACGATTGAAGTGTTCAGATGATAAATTATCCACTGGATCGTCAGAACCGTGTACAAAGTGAGTGCAATGAGTTAGTGAATATCACGTTGCGTTTTTGCTCATTACTCGGCCATATATTGTCCATTTAACTTGAAATTTTCACACAACACCCAGTGGACATATCAGATAACAAAAATATACATTGTATCAACTACTAATCACTTTTTGCTCATGTCAACAAAGTTACTAGATCCCTTTAATATACTATTCTGCAAAATACTCCACAGTATCTTTAACCTTTTATGTATTACACGAGCATAGCATTTGTGTCGTAATCTAATGGTCAGTCATTGGTGTTGGACTGAATAGTTTTGATATTGTTATTTCAAACATAGGGAAACTGACCAGATACATATAATATAAATGTACATGAACAAAGAAGACAAAAATAGTAAATCATAATTACTTTGCTGATGTTAGCTTTGTTCTGTTTCACTATCAAAATAAACATACATTAACTCAATATATGCATTAACATCGTGATGGTACTTAAGCCTCTCCTTACCACTGGCTAATTGTGTATTAAAGGGACTTAGTAACATTGTCCAAATCCTCAAAATTTTTCATTCTAGCGGTTCCCTCATACCTTGTTGTATTCGTATTAACAATAAAATCATGGGACAGGTTTCGGTTTTCTCAAATTTCCCTTTCGTTACAAAGATATGTACGATCGAAGTATTCAGATAAGAAAAACTCCGGGCGAGTTTTTCTTCTGTGTACATAGTGAGTGCAGTGAGTTATTGAATATCACTTTGCATTTTCGCTCATTACTTGGCCATGCAATGTCCATTTGACTTGAAATTTTCACACAATACCCTGTGGATATGTGAGATAACAATAATATACATTGCATCAACCATTCATCACTTTTTGCACATGTCAACAAAGTTACTAGATCCCTTTAAGTTACAAACTGTTCTTTGTGAAACGATCTCAGCGTCAGTGCGTAATAACATAATAACCCATATGCTTGGCAGTGAGACGGTTAAACCGCACGGAGTTATTGAATGAAGTACAAGTATCTCTTTTTGTTGGAATATATATTGATAGGCATTTGAGTTGGAATGAACATATAAATAATTTATGCTCTGTACTTCGTAGGAAAGTTGGAATTTTATATAGACTACGACACTTTGTTCCGAAACGAGTCCTTGTATTATTATATTATTCGTTTGTTCAGTCACATTTATCGTACGGCCTTGAAGTCTGGGGAAGTGCACCTTTGATGTTAATGAATAAGATATTGATATTACAAAAAATGGCTTTGAGAGCAATTACTTTTAATAATAGAATAGCCTCATCATCTCCATTGTTTTATTCATTAGGGATATTGGATGTGTATAAACTGTATATAAGTTGTTGGTAACAGTTTTTTATTTTTAAGTTAACTCATGAACACTTACCACACTCAGTGTTTGAATATTATACCTTTTTTGAAAACTCTTATAGTACAAGACAAAAGGATGAAAATATTTTGGTTAAGCCTAGGGTGAGAACAGAGCATGGAAAAACTTCAATCTCGTTTCAGGGATCAGATATTTGGAATAGTATGCCTTTAGAGATACGGAGACTTGATAGACTCAACCTTATTAAGATAAATGTAATAAAGTATTTATTAAGTCAATATGTCTTGTAGTGTTTTGTGAATTGCTACCAAAAATGAAGCAATTTTTATTCTCTTAAAAAGATTGTACATGTTTTATATAATATTATAGTTATTAGTGTGTCCACTATTGTAAATACTTAGTGTAGAAAATAGTGTAGAATGTTATTTAATCTTGCCTTAGTCAAATGTAAGCATATCGTCTATTCATGTACATAGGGTATACGCCCCACTAGCAAAAGTTGCTATTTCTGTAGGGTCCTTTTACCAATTTTTTTGTCTGTCAACATTTCTTATATTCATGTATGATTGTTATATTGCTATCTTATTAGTAATAAAGTTATTCATTCATTCATTCATTCATTCATTCATTCATTCATTCATTCATTCATTCATTCATTCATTCATTCATTCATTCATTCATTCATTCATTCATTCATTCATTCATTCATTCATTCATTCATTCATTCATTCATTCATTCATTCATTCATTCATTCATTCATTCATTCATTCATTCATTCATATCGACGGTAACCCTCTCATTGAATAGGGCCGTACTATAAGTGGGTTAAGTGGCGTTTCGATCCCCCACCCTCCTGGACAATGGTCCCCAGCGCCCCTGGCGGACCCAACGCCGGAACTAAAATTCTATGGATACTTTTGTAAGAATTTCAGACAGATCTTCAATGGACAATGGTGGTACAGGCAAAATTTTACCGGGGTTAGTACGTGAGGGGGGGGGGGGGGGGGGTAACTGGGTTCCTTGGACCAAAATCAAACAGAAACCCTTCGCCAAGTGTTTGCCCCCAATTTGAGATAATGTTGACAAAATGTATATACTTTTGCTCAAAATTGTGCCTAATGTAACAGGAGGATGGATAAGATGCGTTTTGAATAGTGACAAGATGTATCAACTAAGCACGATATATCTTTCAAATGTTTGTGTAATAGATCTAAACATATTAATCGAGAAATGTAACTTTAGTCATTTTCAAAATCAACAAAACTTATTCCAGATATTTGGAATAGTATGCCTTTAGAGATACGGAGACTTGATAGACTCAACCTTATTAAGATAAATGTAATAAAGTATTTATTAAGTCAATATGTCTTGTAGTGTTTTGTGAATTGCTACCAAACATGAAGCAATTTTTATTCTCTTAAAAAGATTGTACATGTTTTATATAATATTATAGTTATTAGTGTGTCCACTATTGTAAATACTTAGTGTAGAAAATAGTGTAGAATGTTATTTAATCTTGCCTTAGTCAAATGTAAGCATATCGTCTATTCATGTACATAGGGTATACGCCCCACTAGCAAAAGTTGCTATTTCTGTAGGGTCCTTTTACCAATTTGTTTGTCTGTCAACATTTCTTATATTCATGTATGATTGTTATATTGCTATCTTATTAGTAATAAAGTTATTCATTCATTCATTCATTCATTCATTCATTCATTCATTCATTCATTCATTCATTCATTCATTCATTCATTCATTCATTCATTCATTCATTCATTCATGCATTCATGCATTCATGCATTCATTCATTCATTCATTCATTCATTCATTCATTCATTCATTCATTCATTCATTCATTCATTCATTCATTCATTCATTCATTCATTCATTCATTCATTCAGATCGACGGCAACCCTCTCATTGAATAGGGCCGTACTATAAGTGGGTTAAGTGGCGTTTCGATCCCCTACCCTCCTGGACAATGGTCCCCAGCGCCCCTGGCGGACCCAACGCCGGAACTAAAATTCTATGGATACTTTTGTAAGAATTTCAGACAGATCTTCAATGGACAATGGTGGTACAGGCAAAATTTTACCGGGGTTAGTACGTGAGGGGGGGGGGGGGGGGTAACTGGGTTCCTTGGACCAAAATCAAACAGAAACCCTTCGCCAAGTGTTTGCCCCCAATTTGAGATAATGTTGACAAAATGTATATACTTTTGCTCAAAAGATAAGATGCGTTTTGAATAGTGACAAGATGTATCAACTAAGCACGATATATCTTTCAAATGTTTGTGTAATAGATCTAAACATATTAATCGATAAATGTAACTCTAGTCATTTTCAAAATCAACAAAACTTATTTAAAACTTTAGTGATTTTTACATACACCATTGTATTCGCATTGCCAATACAAGCTGATCGGTTTTGGTTTTCCGAACTTCTCTTTAATTAATGCCTATATAGGTCACAAATGCTCCGGGCGCCGCAATATTTATTTTACCTACGGCGGATTTTCTACGATTTCGTGGAGTTGTACGATAGTACAACTTGTCTGCGATATCTTTGTGTAGCGGTCACATATTTCCCGGGGTACCTACGATGACTTTGGGAGAATTTACGACTATCGTACGCACTGGCGTAAATCTGTCCGGAAAACACAATGCATTGGAGGGGCGAGCATTGTTTGTGAACAATTGCTCGACCCCCCAATGCATTGTGCTTTCCGAACAGATTTACGCCAGTGAATTCGTACGACTTGAGTGGTCCCAAATCCAGTCAAAAAATCGGACGATATTCGAGGAAAAAAAGGGCTACGGGGCCCGTGCAATGCTCTCTATGACGTTTCTACGGGCTTACGGCAAGTACAACATCGTACGATGCACTTTTTTAAAACTCAGCGTTACGATTTATCTCCCTACGGCGGATTTTCTACGATTTTTGCCGGGGCCCGTACTATGACTTTTGGCTTAAAATGAAACAGAAATCACACGGTTCCCATGAACACAATCTTATTGCTTGTAAGGTTGCTTTACGGTGCTCTTGCGGTGACTCCACGGTACCCGTACGATTTTAGTGGCCAAATATTCAGTCTCAAAATCGTACGATACTCGAAACAAAGGGCTGCGGTGTCCGTGTGATGCTCTCTATAACGTGTCTTACGGGCTTACGGCAAGTAAAACATCGTACATTGCATTTTTTTGACATCGTACGTTGAGGAAAAATACAACGGCGACCGCACGATGGCCACGGCACCCTTGCGGGCGCTGCAAGATTCCCGCAAGATTTCACCTAAAAGTGGCATCGTACAGGCGCCGTATCCTAGACATAAGCAAATATGTATGATTGAAGTTATCTCAGTTGACGTTCTCCACGGGAGAATATATTGTTCTCTGCCTACTTTTACATTGACGAGTAACAACTCAATCTATAACATTGAACTACTGTACATTATTTTTATATGAGCAAAATAATACAAATTGTATATTAATATCGAAGTTAGCTTCGATTGTTATAATCCACCATGAATATGGCGAATTACATAATGTAAATTTCACGTTTTGTTAATAAACCTTACAAAGTCTTCAACGATATATACGTTTAATGAACTTATGTAGCAAATGTTGATAATAAATGCGTGTTACTAGAAACATCAAAACATCAATTAACCCTTAATGGGGGTAACTTAGTTGCTTAAGTGACATTGTAATTAGGTCTTTGTAATTGTAATTGTTAAGTAGTATAGTAGAATCATTGTAAAGCGCTTACAGAAAATGTAGTTATTAAGCGCCAAATGAGTAACAATGTAATATTATTATTAATGAAAGAATGTTTATGGTCTAAGGATGCAAACAGAAAGCCTGATCAGAAACCTCCAACAATATGTCTGGCACTAACAAAAATTTCCTTGATAATAGTCTAAAATGTGTTAGCCTTTAATTAACCCTAATAAGGCCGGGAGGGGGCCATAATATGCCCCCCCCCCCCCCCCCCACTCCGCGATTTGTTTGTATTGCTCCAAAACGCGTTAAGATGACGCGCCGCTGCTTGGTGACTTTTTTTTATCGGGTCTTATTTCTCGGGGCATATTTTAAAACAAAAATTTTGAAAATCGGACCTACCGTTACGAAGTCACGTGACCTTTTGTCTATGCATGTCAGCCCGAAAATCGATCAATTTCGTGATTTGTGTACAAAACATATGGAAATATCAGTTTTCGTAAAAAGAGGAATATCATTGGTTATTTGGTCTTGTTTACATTTTATATGTTGAGGTCTTTTAGGATCTTTTACATTTTATATGTTGAGGTCTTTTTAGGGTTAATGTTTTGGGGTTAAAAATAGTTGAATTATAGTTCGAAATAAAATAAACAACAAAAACAATAAAATACATAAGTAAAAAAACAAAGAAATACATAAGAAATTATCAAAACAATAGAAAACATGAGGAAGAACCTGGCTCTTCTAAATTTTGTTGCCGTATTATCATTCCAAATGCTCTAAAGAATATATGTAGTGAAAACCAATGTTTAATTATAAAGAATATATGATTTATGGGTGAAAATATGAATTTCATGACCTTATTTGCATAAATTACCATAAATATGCAAATTAATACATTTTTTCAAAGAATTGAAATTACCATTGTATTCTATACACTTCACTTATCATGCGTGCAAATGTTCACGGCGATCGGCCGCTTCGCATAATGCCCCCCTCCCCCGGCCGGCCGTAGAAAGACCTCAAATAGCCCGGCCTTTTTAGGGTTAATGTTTTATAATAATATACATGCAGATCTTGCACTTCAATACGTACATCAGCGAAAATGCATTTTCGAAGGGCAATAATCTAATCACTATTTCATCAAAACATCACATGCACAATATTTTATTTTAAATGGTTGAAACCAATGAGTGTTTAGAGAGCGCTCTCTTGAGTTTTAACGGCTCTTTTTGAATGATAACAGGCTTTTTGCTTAGTCATTTGTAATTTTCTATTCCTTTCGAGTATATTGGAGTAATAACTAATGTAATGGTTTTAAATTCAGTTTGACCAAAACTGTACTCTCTTTACCGGAACTCAACAAAAGGCTTTAGCCAACATAACACATTATATGTTCATGTTATAATAACCAAATAATCCGAACTTCTTTCACATAATCATATTTTACTAATCTCCCCTGATTGTATAACTCTAAGTTAAGAGACACGCGACATTTCTACTTATATCTCACGTTCCGTCTCACATGCACACCCTCTTGTCATTTCACTAACATTATATAACTTGTATGTTAAGAGACACGCGACATTTCTACTTATATCTCACGTTCCGTCTCACATGCACACCCTCTTGTCATTTCACTAACATTATATAACTTGTATGTTAAAGACACGCGACATTTCTACTTATATCTCACGTTCCGTCTCACATGCACACCCTCTTGTCATTTCACTAACATTATATAACTTGTATGTTAAGAGACACGCGACATTTCTACTTATATCTCACGTTCCGTCTCACATGCACACCCTCTTGTCATTTCACTAACATTATATAACTTGTATGTTAAGAGACACGCGACATTTGTACTAACCTTATATCTCACGTTCCGTCTCACATGCACACCCTCTTGTCATTTCACTAACATTATATATCTTGTATTCTTTTGTGCTTGTCTGTATTTACTTTCACATTTCAATCCCATTCACCATGTTCACATTCGCAATCATACCAGTAACTAAGGAAATTGAGACGAGTATATACAATTATACAGTTCAATTTATTCGTTTACATCAACATGATCAACCATAATGCTACATTACAAAATTGTTACCATGTCATACAAATCTTTATTTACACAAGTTATATGGAATGGAATTCAGAATACATAATTAAAGGAACTAAAGAATACAACGTACTTTGGCACTTATTCCATAGTTCATGAGTTGTAAAATTGGTCTCCGAAAAAAAAACTCCATTAAAATAAACACAGTAGTGATTTTAGACTAATTCTCTGATGGCAAATCTCACTTAGCAGCCAGTTTACACCCCACCCATATTTAGGGTCCAGAATCGGCAGCGTGATTGATATGTGATTGACAATTCATTGGCTTACGTCATCTACAAAATTGAATTCATTAGTCCGTTCTTTAGATGACTTCACATTTTGGCGATTTAAAAGGGGCGTTCCCAGGGCAATTAGATATTTACTAATTACCCCAAAATGTATTGATTTCATGGGAAATGACTGCCAAATTCTTTTTCTTGAGGACAAATTACGTATAGAGAGCCTTATTGTGAAAATTAGGTCATCTAGGCCCCGTTGCAGAAAGAGATACAATCGATTGTAAGTTGCAATTAATCGTAAGTCAGATCACGTGTTCTAGATGCGCAAATCTGATTGGTTGAAACGCGTAAATTTTCTGACTTACGATCAATCGTAACTTACAATCGATTGTATCTCTTTCTGCAACGGGGCCCTGGACGCTGTAGTTCCTTTAAGAAAAGAACAGTACTGCGGTTGGAAAGAGCTCGATATAGCGCGCAAAACGAACACATTTTGCTTTCCGAGCGCTAGCTTGCTCGCTTCGAAATTTCGTCAAGAAAGGAAGAAAACAAAATCGAATCTGAACAAAAATGTAAGCCTGCAACTACCTACCCCCAATTAACTTATATTATTTTCATAGGTACAAATACGGTACTTCGGTTGTTATGATATTTACGATCGTTTATGTTTACAATTTTTAATTTATCATTAGATAGTCGCATATTTTACGACCAAATGAAAATTGCAAGAGCAATTCCACTATACAGAGGTAGATTTGCAAATAATGTATGTATTTATAGACATATTTTCAGCGCTCCCATTCTTAAGAAGATCTTTAACAAAAAATTAACCGACTGATCTTTTTATGAATTACTTTTGTTTGCTATAATTAATTTTGATTTAGACCTCGACACTACACATCTTCAGCTTTACTTGAGTTTTGTTCATAGAGTAAGTTACTGTTTTTACAATCAACAAGTAATGTTGGTCATGTTTCTCGACCAAGGTAAGGAGTTCGACACTCTTGATCAAAGTATGCAATGGTGAGGGCATGTGCGTGTATACATGCTTGCGTGGCTATTTGCTTGTGCGTGTGAATACATACGAAAGGCTTATATACACTTTCGGAAATATCTGTAATAGATTATTTAATTTAAAAGTGTGATCACACATTTTCCGGGCATTTTCGGGCTAAAGCATGTCATGTTCCGGCAAAATCCTCAAAGTGATTCAAATACAGTATAATTGTTTGTCATAATTTTCTTACGAGTAAATGTGCCTGAAATGTGGATTATAATGATATTCGCTTAATATAAAAAGTACAAAATAATACAAAAAACAAAAGTAAACAAAAGTTGTTTAGATCCGTGGTATTTTGTATTTCCAATTCACTTTGCGCTTATTGTGAAACACTGATAATTAAAATAAGAAAAATAAAATCGATTTCTGATCATGACAACTAATACAGTATAGGGAAATAGTAACTAACTATGCATTTAAAGGGGTAGTACAGTTTTGGTAAGGCTGAACTTTAGAAACCGAAACCTGCACAGTAACAAACTCCACCATACTCGAAAGGTATACAAAATTACAAACGACTAAGTAAAAAGCCTGTTATCATTCAAAAAGAGCCATTGAAAAACAAGAGGGCGCTCTCTAAAAAGGAATTGGTTTAAACCATTTTTCATACAAAATTATGCATGTGATGTTTTGTTTAAATAATGATCGAAAAGAGAGATTATTTAAAAACCGCTTTTGAAAATTTTTGAAAAAGTGTAAGCATTTTTTTCTATTTAAAAAAAAAAATCATCGAATACATTTGGGGCCCAAATTAATTACGATCGGATATTTGTATTGATATTTTAGCCATTTCTGAACCGATTTTGACCATATAAAGTTTATTCTGCCATTAAAATTGCATGTTCTTTCAAATTCAACACTCAGTTTTTCATTACCTCACAAAAAAATTGTGTTGTGCAGCGACCTCTCTACTAAAACTGAACTACCCCTTTAAACTGGTAATTAAAAGAAAAAAAATATGTATGTATATACCTCACTTATGTAATTGCATACAAGAAAAAGTAAACTTAGTGCCACTAAGTTTGTCAACATGTGGATATGGAAGAGACTTTATATAATATCACGTTTGGTCTATCTTTTAAACAATTCATAAATAAGTATAGATCTAAGTTTGACATGTTGTTAGTTTCTTTGATTGTTTGTTTCGACCAGCAGAATAAAACGCACGTGTGTGATAAAATACAAATCACAAACAGACACATCGTTATTAATTGATATTATATCCCTCATAAGATCGTTTTACCATTGTATTTGACAAATGATAGTTTTGGACAACACGCGCAATCCCCGCGCAATCATGTGACCGGGCTGTTAGCAAAAAATTAACACTAAAAGTTCGTTACGCGTTCGTCCCATAGATCATGTGTTTAAGCAAAATGCACACGCGATCAAATTTGTGCAGTACTCTATGGCGCACACGTTCTAGTCACGTGATTGACATTACTGGTAAAAACTAACACCCTGGGAAGAAGAACGCCAAGACAGCCAATAAGCACATCCGTGGGAGCGCTAGCACGCATTCATCGCGTATGTGCGCAACTGCCAGCGCGTTGGTGCGCACTCAGTTTTGCGTCTTTGTGATTGTGTGCGCAAAATAACAATGACTTTAAGCGTATTAGATGCGCCGTGGTTCTGGAGGCTCATACTGGCTTCATTAATGTCGATTGATTTTTATATCAAAATTTACAAGCGATTTTATGAAATATTCAGAGATTATCACTTATTTTGCTATAAGCTGAACACAATCACTGATATTGATGAGTGATATAAAACAACTAACGAATGTGCTTGATTGTGATAGGCAATCTATTACCTCGGTGGGCTCAAAATGACTATTACCCTCAGCTACGCTTCGGGTAATAATCATTTTGAGCCCACCTCGGTAATAGATTTGACTATCACAAGAAGCCCATTCGTTAGTTGTATATTAAAATAAATACGCTCGACGGATTCCATAATATATTTAAAAGATCAATGTATGGACAGTATTATAATTTTGTTCATGTTGATTCTATGCCGACCCATCAGGATTTACATCATGTGAAGATCCCGGGGAGAAGACGGCAATGGAATCGAATCATATCAAACAACAATAATTATAGATATTAGAACGCATAATGAAGAGTATAGATGCAATGCGTAATAAACGCCACTTTCAATATAATTATGAAGGAAATATTCGGCATTGTATGATCACGTATTATTGTATATTTCTTGTTAATGGCATTTCCTTTATTTTTCAGCATTTATCTTGATTTTTAAAAAGTGGAGATATAGCTATTTGTAACAAAACTCTTCATATACGTCAACGATCAAGTAGCATATCAGCATATCACAGTTGAATTGTCTACTTTAAACACATCAATGAAATACGAATGAAAACCTTTATTGCACTAGTTTTACATAATAATACGGTGATGCGGACAAGCGGAACGTATTTTTAAAATGTTCAGGAGATGTTTAATCCGACATGTTTGAATCGTGGCGTAAACAGCTATGCCCATCTGTCAGTTCTTGCACGATGCTAAGACATCGCGTCAGCTTGTCGTTGAGAACGCTCGTGATCGTAGAATCGAATCGTTTGTTGGAATCCTGCATTCGATATCGGTCGCCTTCCAGGTAGAAATAAACGAAACCGTCGTCGTTGCTCGCTCGCGACACTGCTTCCAACCCGTCGTTGAGGGCGGCTGGCACGCTGTTGAAGATCGTATTGATTCGCGAGCGTCGCTGAAGTTGAGTTTCCAGGAACTTGTACACGTATTGATCTAAAGAAAACACAATACGAAGAAGCAAATAATTATCAGGATAATGACAAATCTGTTAAGAAAACTGATGATATCATAATACAAGAATATATTTATTTATTTGATTGAACCCCCCTCCCCCGTGTCTTTAGGTCAAATTCATTAAGACTATAATATTTAAAACCGGTCTTGGTCAACCAAAGCCATTTGTATTTGTAACAAAATCAATTTCCATAAATTTCAGATCAAAGCAATATTAGTATGATTCAGTCTTTCACGAGAATACAAAATATAACTGTAATACTGTTTGAGTATTATATTGATTAAAAGAAGAGAGAACTTCGGTAGACTATTGCTTATTTATTTGTAAAGCAATTTTTCGTTATTTCTAACAGTTAATGATATCACTTGATCAAAAACAACTTAGTCATTAAGAAATGAGCTTACTTTTGAAGAAATATGTGCTTCCGTCAGACGACTTGAATGCTGCGTCGATGTTACAGGGCAAGCCAACCCATCGCTCGTTGATTGGGAACCGCGGCTGGTTACGGCTAGTCGACGTCTGACGATACACATAGCAACCCTGTGTGCAAATATTAGAAATATGTTATGTTAAGATGCATTTACAAACATGAGCATAAAACTACGAGTGAAATTGCGTCAAGGAAATATTATGATAATGTCGTATTTATAACGCATAAATATAACACTATGCGCTGTTAGATATTTAAAATAAAAGGAAGGTTCAGGATTCTTTATTGCGTAGTATTAAACTCATATGAGATGAGATTTTCTTTTCTTGAAAGCTTTCATGAACGTTGGAAACCTCGGATTACTAGTATGCTAATAAGTGTCGAACGTCCGAACCTCGAGTCATACTAGCAGCAAACTACTTTATTATACAGGAACCCGGGTTAATATATATAGCGATACAATATGAGCTACTAATAAGAGGATTGGTTTTATATTCTTACATCAAAGAAGTAGGAGTAGATTCCGTCCTGGTAACTGGCGTCGACGGTCGAGGGGAAGTTGGTTCCGAATCTGAGACTGACTCGACCCCACGGTGAGGGCGTCTGATCCAGCGCCCAGTAATACGAGCCTGCAAAGAAACACCAACATTGAATTACTGTCACATTTATAAGGAACATGAATGGGTACAAATTTAATACATCTACCATTTAAGTCTGTTTGTTCAAGTTCTTCACAATAATGAATCAAAACAAGTATGTACGTGCTATGAGAAATTGAAATAAAAGGCTAAAAAACCAGCGGTCCCAAAATATCCACGTACCGATAAAGCCATAGACCCGTCCACGTGCGTCGCGCAGCACGGCGTCGAAGTCGCCTGTGCATGCCGATTCGGGTGGGGCGACGGCGGGTGGGCTGGTGGTCGTCGTGGTGGCGATGGTGGTGGTCGCTCTCTGCGTCGTGGTCGTTCGTCTGGTTGTTGTGGGTCTCCTTGTCGTCGTCGTTGTTGTCCCGGAACCAGTGTTACCTGTAATTATATGAAGACACATAGTATTAAAAACAACTTTCATTTTCAACAATGCCCCGTTTATTACACGTGCTAATCGTGCTAAACGACTATAAAATTATCAACAGCTACTTCTAACTAACATGAATATGAGATTGCAATATTCTCCTAAATCTAGCAACCCCAATGAAGGGTGGTGATTGAAAACTTTGCATGGATTTTTAACATTTAAAATGTTTGCATTATAATTTACACTCGTATATTTTGTATTGCAGGAAATGAATGTAACAACACATGAATAGACAGACAAAGCGTGAACATAAACTCACGTCCATAGAGACTCTGTATGCCCTGGATATCATCATTGCCGAGGCTGAAGCTAGGGTTGTAGCCACGGTAGTACGGGTACATGAGGGCTGAGCCGACGGTCGAGTGGTACAGGCCGAGAGCGTGGCCGAATTCATGGGCGGCCACTTGAAAGAGATTCGTTCCTGGATTAAAAATGATAAAAATGTATATAAATTAATGAACCTATCAAGAGAACATTTGTCTCGTTAGTAAGGCCTAGCAAGTAACGTATCTGTACGAGATTAACAGTGCTTGGGAAATAAACACACAAGTAAATCACACAAGTAAATCATCGATAATATAAAGTGTAATTGTCAATTCTACGAGAATAAAGTATGCAAATAGTGCAATACAAATGGAAATTTCAAGCACTAAATTATACTGTCAGACTACTAGTAAAGTTATCAATCAGATATGAAAAGATAAGGTAATTATAAAATTTAGCTATCACAAGAAGCAAAGGCGTTTGTTGCTAGATACGAATTATAACATGCAATACTTGACAAAGTTAAATTTAACATTGAAATGTCCAAGTAAGTGTTTGGCCGGATGAATAGTGAGGATATAATACCTGAGTACGAGTTCATCGTCCACGTCTCTGACTCGTCGAAGTGCGACCTCCCGTCCCGAGGTAGGAAGGCGTGGGCGAGCACCCCACCTCGACCATTGAACGGCACGCCATCACCATGGGAGTAGCTGGCGAACTCGATCTGGATATCGGGTTGAGTCGTCACTTCACGGAACGTAAGACCAGAAACGCCTGCCCAAACCTTTTTTGTTTGTTTGAGAGAGAACAATATATAAATTAGGAGTTACGAAGACGCAGGGATAACTTAAGTACATACAGTTGAAATCAGTAAAATATGGAGGTGAATGTAAAATTATTAACAATAGAATGACAATACAATACTATATTCAGGGGATAATAAGTAATAAGAGCTCACAGTGAGATTAAATCCAAGAAATATCCAAGATTAACATAACTGGGTTCATTAACTCTACTATTGAATGGTAGAATGACAAGTATGACACGTATACCATTGAGAGCTTCAAGTCGAGGTTAAATTATTACCTTTTAGGATGCAAGGAACCACACATTGACGCAGGAGCCTAATAATCTGAATTCTTCCAACGTAAATATATTATAAAGAGCGGGAACAAATTAAATAAAAGAAAATAGGAGAACAAGAATTGGCACTGCAAGAGTGTAGGTCTCTTTCAAAGAATAAATAGTACTGACCTGAAGCGCCCTCCTGAGTTCATTCTTGACAGTGTCCTGGCTTGCTATGTCACGTGTGAGTGTTCCGAATCGGTAGCGGACCTGGTTGTTGGGCCATTTGACGGACGATGCACTGTAAGGGACGGGTGTCTCCCTGTCATCTACACCGCATCGTGGCGTGTGCAGTAACTCCACCGTAGCTTCGTCAAGAATACCTGATCAATAACAAGAGGAAAATAAAGAAATAATAAGAACAGATCGACGTTTGACTATTATGATTGGGATAACCGATGCAAAAGTGGATTTATTTGACCAATGATACGCAATGAAAGAGCTTTATGCATGGTATACACACTGGGTGGATTATAATGTATATCAAGTTAACCGGATTATTCAGAAAAATACAAAACTGCATACAAATGTTGTTTCTCTATAGAGTAGAAATTAATTGTGTAAGTAACAATTTGGCTGTGAGAGTACATGAGAAGATGGTTATTATACCTGTTTGATTTATTCCAGCGAATTGCTGCATCCTCCTGATCGCGTCGGATACATTGGCGGTGACGGAACCGTTGGCAAAACCCTGCGGCACATAGGCGTAGTCCTCCAAGAATTGCTGAAGAAAACAGAAAACAGAAATGATGTACAAGATATCAATGTGAGTGCAGAACTAGTAAACAAATGATAAAGATTTGATTTAAAATGACACTATATTCGTATAACCTAAAAACATACGCGCAGCCTTCAATAAATTTTCCCAAAATAGCAACAATAAAAGATTGATGTAATACACAGAACATACAATAATACGCTCCTGTGTAAAATACACCGTATCATGACTTGTTTGGTGTACTTTTAGTGACAAAAATGCCTTCTTATACCGTGCAATAAAGGCATGAGATAGGTGATATTAGATAATATTTCTCTGCATATAATATGCTCCCATAATTGATTAATACAAATTTTCTCGTACTGCCTCATAATCAAAATTAGCGGAAATCTGACAATCGGTTGAAAGCTCATGCTATGTATAGCAAATTCCAATATGACTGGAATATTATTATTGACGCTTTGAAAAACACACGGGCAAATACTAAGCAGAACAGAACTGTAAGCATTATTTGGTACGCCTTTGGGCACATTCCTTGTTTAGAACAAATGATAATTTGAAAGAATCTATCAGTAGATTTATGATTTGTGTTAATGTAGTTGCTGTTGTAATTATATATGAACCCGTGTTGCATATTTCCTCATGCACGTAACAGAACAAATTTCCTTTATTTGGACAGTGAAATAAACTTGAACTTGAGCTTGATCAGTTGAAATAAGTATACATTTTACACAAGTTATGATAACATTATTTTTCGTATACATGAACAAAATGCTTGTAGATCTCGAATAACGTAGAAATTCTAAGAATGGGTAATCGTTTAACACAGCTATATTGTGATCTTAACAAAATAGATACCCATTCATTGGACTTGCTGACTATGCATGCATGTTGTGTTAATTGATTAGTATCGAGAGGTTTCGATAAACATTCACTCACCTTCAGCTCATCGACCGTTGTTGTGTTGATCCCGTCTTCGACGATCAGACTAGGCAGCTGGACGGTCGATGTCGTGCCGACATCATCCGGCTCGACGGTGGTCAATTGAGCAGTGGTCAACGAGACGGTAGTCCGTGCAAGTACGATCGATGACGACAAACACAAGGAGAGCAGCAATGATGCGACCATGCTCTTCCACCTTGCCATAATAAGTCAAGGAAGTTTCACGTTTTCGAAATATTAAAGAGCAGAAGTAGTGAATATCTGCAAATTTACTTAGGAATCTTACAATATACCTTGCTTCGAAATGAATATACCACTTTGAATTTTCTTCGAGATCAGTATTATGTTGCACAATTTTCCAGAAGATTTGAGAAACAAGTCAAGTTCCGTCAACTAACAATGTTAGAATGTGTTGACTTTTCCCCAAAACAAGCAGTTTATAAAGGGTCCCTGCAACCGGATCTCTAATCAAACTGTCCGCTAAAAAGCTCAGGTGCACTGCGAACTCTTTTCATTGGTTCGCTTCTCGGTTCGCGTCACTAATCGATGCGTTCCCCATTGGACGGCCTTTCATTCGTAGCCACGCCCCGGCGCGGTTTCGTGCTATAAAAAAGCGCTACTGCTGCTTTTGTTGTTATTACTTACCGGTGTTCATATAAAATGCTATTATGTTTGTTATCCTGTCGTTTATTAAACATGTTAAAAGAGCGTTTCAGGTTTGAAACTGATAAAGCGTTTGACCGAGACAAAATTACAACAGAAATAACTATGCTGCCATGATCTTTAGATACCCTGCCTACATAATAACATGAAGATAATATAGAAATAAATATAAAATTAATTATATTGAACATAATGTAAAAATAAATATAAAATGAATTATACTAAACATAATGTAGAATTAATTCTAACATGAATTGTATTATGGTATATCATCTTTATTAAATTAAAAAGAACAACACAAGATGTAAATCATGTAGAAAACCTAGGTCCATTGTCACAAATTAAACGAATAAACCATTTCAAAGTGACATGAGGCAGGGTAAACAGAACAAAACAGGTTCATCGACGCAACAATATAACATTTACATTTCTTAATATTTTGAACTTCATAAACATATAATTCATACAAAGTCAAAATATAATTGTTCTAACAAAGACAATTAATTATACATAATCTATCTTGAAAATAAATCCAATGAACATTCATTATTACATAACAGAAAAACACAATTAGTATGCATTGATGATATCAATCTTTGAACTTATCACATGTTCAAGGAATGACGTCTTCCAAGTTTCAAACAAAATAAAGTATGTTATTTCAAAAGAGGAGGGCAAATTAGTGAGTATAATTATATATAGTCTTAATATATCTTACCGATTTTACAGTATTTTAGATTACGCAATTAAGATTGTTCGGATAGTAGGAGAGTATAAAGTAGGGAGATGGAGAGAGTGGGAGGTAGATGTAGAGATAAGGATAATGTAGAAATAAATATAAATTTATTAACTTGAACGTAATGTAGATCTAGATTTAAAATGACCTAATTGTGACCACATTTTTAAATCCCCACATAAATTCACTTATCTAAATTTATAAACAAAAGTACATAATTGTATTTTAACTGAATTTCGTATGCGTTCTTAGAACATGTTCGTGTCTCAAGATAAATTGCATGTGAAGGTACCTTGAATTTAATGCCAATGTTATTTGGGCCGATATTAGAAATTATTTTGTTTATGCATGCATCGACTATTTCTAAAAAAAACAATAAACATCACATTCAATACCATTTACGAATGATTCATACCAAGTAGTGAAAACTTAAAGATATATCACGAAAACATGTATTAAATTATAACTAAATGCGATTAATATGTTGTTAGTATCACATTAATGATTGTGTTAAATATTCACCATAACATTTATCATCTTATTAAAATGTGATGTAATGGTTCAAATTAAGTTTGCATACAATACCACATTATGTCTTCCTGCACATACCTATAAAAGACCACACTCTACACTTTGGAGAGTAGCCAGAAGAAGCCTGTAGTCTACCAGCGAAACGTCGCCTTACAAATAAAGAAAGTTGCCAGCTTTTTTATTCGTAACATGATATAATATACGTAACGATATCAAAATTACCTGTATATTATATGGTATTTGATTTACATGGAACCTAATCTAATTCCGCAAGATCGAAACAACTGATACATTTTATTCTCCAGTATTTGTATTATAATGTTATGATAACCCTTACATATGATCCATTTTGACTATAATTACTTTGTAAACTCCCTATGCAACAAATGTTTCACTACTGAGCATACTGTGGAAAATAGTCAATGTTAAAGCAAAGAACTCAACTTATATCATTTGCATCTTTATTTTATCTTTATAAAGTCAAACAAAAATAACATTTTTAAATACATGATTTAGTGCAATATGCGCTATACGGCGTGTGTGTTTGACGTCAAAGTCATGGTCTGTTAATCTGTTAAATACACAAGAAAAAGAAAAACAAATACAAGTACGTCTTCTTTTGAATCGAATCCAAGACATCACGATTGTATTATTATTAGTTTACACTTTTGGGGAGTGAGAAACTTTTCAATATTCAGGCTTCAAGTTTGATGTTGGGCTGCTTGCTTGAAATGTAAGTACATGTAGTGTGTTTAATTCTAGCGGTTCCCTCATACCTTGTTGTATATTCGTATTAACAATAAAATCATGGGACCGGTTTCGGTTTTTCAAATTTCCCTTTCGTTACAAAGATATGTACGATCAAAGTATTCAGATAAGAAAAACTCCCCCGGAGTTTTGAAACCGTGTACAAAGTGAGTGCAGTGAGTTAGTGAATATAACTTTGCATTTCGCTCATTACTTGGCCATGCAATGTCCATTTGACTTGAAATGTTCACACAATACCCTGTGGACATATGAGATAACAACAATATACATTGCATCAACCCTTCAAGGGATCTAGTAACTGTGTTGACATGTGCAAAAAGTGATGAATGGTTGATGCAATGTATATTATTGTTATCTCATATGTCCACAGGGTATTGTGTGAAAATTTCAAGTCAAATGGACATTGCATGGCCAAGTAATGAGCGAAAATGCAAAGTGATATTCAATAACTCACTGCACTAACTTTGTACACAGAAGAAAAACTCGCCCGGAGTTTTTCTTATCTGAATACTTCGATCGTACATATCTTTGTAACGAAAGGGAAATGTGAAAAACCGAAACCTGTCCCATGATTTTATTGTTAATACGAATACAACAAGGTATGAGGGAACCGCTAGAATGAAAAATTTATTTTGAGGATTTGGACAATGTTACTAAGTCCCTTTCATCACTTTTTGCACATGTCAACAAAGTTACTAGATCCCTATAAAGAGTAAGTAAATGATGATTTGGAAGTTTAATATATTATTCTGCAAATACCCACAGTATCTTTAAAGGGGTAGTTTAGTTTTGGTAAGGCTGAACTTTAGTAACCAAACCTGGACAATAACCTTCAAAACTAATAGTAATAACTCCACTATGCTCGAAAAGTATACAAACTTGCAAAATGACTAAGTAAAAAGCATGTTATCATTCAAAAAGAGCCATTTTGATCACGAGAGGGCGCTTTTTTAAAGGCGTCAGTTTCAACCATTTTCCATAGACAATAATGCATGTGATGTTTTATTACCAGACTGATTTTATAGAGAGAACATCAACAACTACTTAAATAACACTTTCGAAATTTTTTGAGAAAGTGGAAGCATTTTTTGAATTTTTTGAAAAAACCGTTAATTATTTGGGCCCCAAATAATTATAAGATCAGATACATTTATTGATATTTCAGCCGTTTGTGGGCCGATTTCGACCAAATAAAGTTTATTCTGCCATTAAAATTGCATGTTCTCTCAAATTTGACACTCAGTTTTTAATTACCTCACAAAAAAATTGCGATGTGCAGCGCCCTCTCTACCAAAACTAAACTACCCCTTTAACCCTTTATGTACAGTATTACACGAGCATAGCGTTTGTGTCGTAATCTAATGGTCAGTCATTGGTGTTGGACTGAATAGTTTTGAGTGTTATTTCAAACATAGGGAAACTGACCAGATACAAAGAAAACAAAAACTAGTAAATCATAATTTCTTTGCTGATTTTAGCTTTGTTCTGTTTCACTATCAAAATAAACATACATTAACTCAATATATACATTAACATCGTGATGGTACACTGTTGGTCATAATGTTGGAATATATATTTTTTTAGATCCAACTTTATTCTGTTTCCTGTTTATTGCGCCTAATGAATCATTTTAGACTAAAAATAATCATTACATTATGTTTCCAAACTACTAATATACAATACATGGTAGCATGAATTTGCATTAATTAATGAATTCTTTTGTTTGAGCTTTGAAAGGCAGGACCTTTGATGATTGGCCCCTTTCCTTCTCCAAAGCGTATGTCCAACGAGTCATCGTTATGGGTCATTTCTCAAAGTTGGTCGTGAGATTTTCAACCAAAATTGGCACAGAGGCTCTCGAGGCCAAACCCGGTCCAATGTCATTGGCTACCCACCGAACGATGCTTGTGCTCCACCAGGAAGGGGCGTCAACAAGCAATGTCCACTATTTCGTTGGACCATCGCAGGTTAAGGTCTGTAAAGTCCTCAGATGTCATCGAGAGAAGGGTCAATTAAAGCAAAGATTATCTCTAGGACGTTTACGATTGACCACCAGGATAGATTATCGCAAATTGCTTAACCTGTGCCGTAGAAACCGGAAACGCCAAAAAGGAGCCTTCGCCGACTATGAAGAAAACACTATGGAATCAACGCCTTCCGCCAAACTGTACATCAGCAATCCCTCTAACATGGTTACATAACAAGACAATTTACCAAGTGTCCACCCAATACCATGTTACCGAGATTTACCGGACGTCCCTGGACTAGGGAGCCAGAAGATTTCCGCCTGGACACTAGAGATATGTCATCTTAATGGGTACGAGCCATACCACTGTTGGGACGTCACAAACTCAAGTCGTTTAGTGAATGCAGACAACTTGGAACTTCTCGCCACGTAATTGGCGAACCATTTGTCTTCCATCTGTTTGGTCAAGGATGTTATGGCCCGTACCCATTAAGATGACATATCTCTAGTGTCCAGGCGGAAATCTTCTGGGCTCCCTAGTCCAGGGACGTCCGGTAAATCTCGGTTACATGGTATTGGGTGGACACTTGGTAGTTTGTCTTGCTATGTGACCATGTTATAGGGATTGCTGATGTACAGTTTGGCAGAAGGCGTTGATTCCATAGTGTTTTCTTCATAGTCGGCGAAGACTCCTTTTTGGCATTTCTGGTTTCTACGGCACAAGTTAAGCAATTTGTGATAATCTATCCTGGTGGTCAATTGTAGACGTCCTAGAGATAATCTTGGCTTTAATTGACCCTTCTCTCGATAACATCTGAGGACTTTACAGACCTTAACCTGCGATGGTCCAACGAAATAGTGGACATTGCTTGTTGACACCCCTTCCTGGTGGAGCACAAGCATCGTTCGGCGGGTAGCCAATGACATTGGACCGGGTATGACCTCGAGAGCCTCTGTGCCAATTTTGGTTGAAAATCTCACGGCCAACTTTGAGAAATGACCCATAACGATGACTCGTTGGATATACGCTTTGGAGAAGGAAATGGGCCAATCATCAAAGGTCCTGCCTTTCAAAGCTCAAAACAAAAGAATAAATTAATTAATGCAAATTAATGCTACCATGTATTGTACATTGGTAGGTTAGAAACATAATGTAATGATTATTTTTAGTCTAAAATGATTCATTAGGCGCAAAAAACAGGAAAAAGAATAAAGTTGGATCTAAAAAAAACAATATTCCAACATTATGACCAACAGTGTACTTAAGCCTCTCCTTACCACTGGCACTGGCTAATTGTGTATTAAGTTACAAACTGTTCTTTGTGAAACGATCTCAGCGTCAGTGCGTAATAACATAATAACCCATATGCTTGGCAGTGAGACGGTTAAACCGCACAGATCGACGGCAACCCTCTCATTGAATAGGGCCGTACTATAAGTGGGTTAAGTGGCGTTTCGATCCCCCACCCTCCTGGACAATGGTCCCCAGCGCCCCTGGCGGACCCAACGCCGGAACTAAATTTCTATGGATAATTTTGTAAGAATGTCAAACAGATCTTCCATGGACAATATTGATGCAGGCAACATTTTGCCGGGGTTGGTACGTGAGGGGGGTAACTGGGTTCCTTTGCACAAAAGCAAATATAAACCCTTCACCAAGTGTTTGCCCCTAATTTGAAATATTGTTGAAAATTGTATATATTTTTTGCTCAAAATTGTGCCAAATATGACAGGAGGATTGATAAGATGCGTTTTGACGATATCTCTTTCAAATGTGTAACAGATCGAGAAGTCTAACTCAAGTCAAAACCAACACAACTTATTTAAAACTGTAGCGGTTCTCACATACCCCGTCGTATTCGCATTGCCAATACAAGCATGATATCGGTTTTGGTTTTCCGAACTTCACAAATGCTCTGGGCGCCGCACGATTTGTTTACTATACGGCAGATTTTCTACTATTTCGTGGAGTTGGAATATCGTACAATACAGTACAGAAGTCATGATGTCATAAAAACACTTTTTTGGAATTTTCAAATTTGGACTTCATTTTCAGAAAGAGCATAACAAATAATGTCCAAATACCGAAAATCAAAGGAATAGTTTACGTATTGGCTGAGATATGCCCATCCGAATGAATTTTACTTCAATGGGCAGTCAGTGTTATAGTGCACTGGTTCCTAAATGTAGGAACCAGTGCACTATAACACTGATTGCCTATTGACAAAAAAATCATTCGGATGAGCATATCTCGGTCAATACGTAACCAATTCCTTTGATTTTCGGTATTTGGACATTATTTGTTATGCTCTTTCTGAAAATGAAGTCCAAATTTGACAATTCTAAAAAAATTGTTTATGACATCATTTATGACATCACACTTCACCACTCTATGTCTGTGATATCTTTGTGTAGTGGTCAGATATTTCCCGGGGCACGTACGATGACTTTGGGAGTTCAAGCAAATTTAAATCGCACGGCTCCAGTACTTACAATCTAAGCGCTCGTACGGACGCCTTGCGGGACTCGTACGGACAAAGCAAGATACTATTACGATATCGTTGACATAATTATCACGACTATTGTACGATTTGTGTGGACATTTTCAACGGCGACCGTACCATAGCCACGGTCTCCTTGCGGTCGCCGCAAGATTTCACCCAAAAGTGGCATCGTACAGGCGCCAGATTCCAAATCGGAGCATTTGTGACCTAGACATACGCAAATATGTATATGATTGAAGTTATCTGAGTTGACGCTCTCCACGGGAGAATCTGTTGTTCTCTGCCTACTTTTAGATTGACGAGTAACAACTCAATCTATAACATTGAACTACTCTACATTATTGTTATATGAGCAAAATAATACAAATTGTATATGAATATCGAAGTTAGCGAATTACATAATGTCAATTTCACGTTTTGTTAATAAACCTTACAAAGTCTTCAACGATACGTTTAATGAACTTATGTAGCAAATTTTGATAATAAATGC
This sequence comes from Echinarachnius parma, assembly GCA_037951105.1. Classification (NCBI taxonomy): domain Eukaryota; kingdom Metazoa; phylum Echinodermata; class Echinoidea; order Clypeasteroida; family Echinarachniidae; genus Echinarachnius; species Echinarachnius parma. The sequence continues at coordinate 89,828 of JBAMJV010006972.1, read as the reverse complement.
GTGTTACTAGAAACATCAATTCATCCTTAATGGGGGTAAATTAGTTGCTTAAGTGACATTATTGTAATTAGGTAATTGTAATTGCAATATTGTTAAGTAGTATAGTAGAATCATTGTAAAGCGCTTAGAGAACATTAGTTATTAAGCACTATAATATAACTAACAATGTATTATCATTATCAATGAAAGAATGTTTATGGTCTTGGGATGAAAACATAAAGCCTGATCAGAAATCTCCAATAATATTATGTTTCGCACTAACAAAATTGCCCTTGATAATATAATGTAGTCTAAAATGTTTAACCTTTAATGTTTTATAGTAACTAGAGGGTCCGTGCCTGCACTGGCACGTGGTCTAGCGCCTCCATTCGACAAAAAAATACACAATTAATTTTGAGATCCTTCCAGAATCATCCAGGCTCAAAACGGCCCCAAAAGTCAACGTCCGTTTGATGTAATTAAATTTAGATGCTCTTTGACCATTAACTCACAATTGGTAGTAGCAATCATCACCTGAAAGATGAGGGTCATACCCCAAGGCATGACGATTTGTATAGCCGGAAAGACAAACAAACAGAGTCTCCTGTTTTAGTAGTATAGATATACATGCATTTTCGAAGGGCAATTGACCAATAATAATTTAAAGTTCCACCGACGCACAAGAAGCTGAACAAAAGGCTTTAACCAACATAACACATTATATTCTCATGCTATAATAACCAACTAATCAAAACTTTTTATCATATAATCATATGTTACTAATCGCCCCTGATTGTATCACTTTAAGTTAAAAGACACACGACATGTGTACTTATATCTCACGTTCCGTCTCACAAGCACACCCTCTTGTAATTTCACTAAAATTATATATGTTTGTATGTTTGTGTGTTTGTCTTTCACATTTCAATCCCATTCACCATAATTATTCACATTCGAAATCATATCAGTAACTTAGGAAAATGGAGACGAGTATATACAATTATACAGTTCATTTTATTCATTTACATCAACCATAATGCTACATTTCCAACTTATTACCATGTCATACAATCTTTATTTTCACAAGTTATATGGAATGGAATGGAATTCAGAATACAGTATAATGTATAGCTTGTATACAATCTTTGAGGGCACATACCCACAGGCCAACAGTGGAAGTGCTTACACTACTGAGGTTCCATTTTAGGACCCATTTTATTTTTAATATATATTAACGATTTGCCACTCTCCTCACCCACTTTACAATTGTTGATGTTTGCAGATGATACGAGCATATTTTTAAAACATACGGATATTGATCAATTAAATATAATAATGAATGTTGAACTAGTGAAAGTTCATACATGGTTTTTAGCAAACAAACTAGTTTTGAATGCCCTAAAAACACATTTTATGCTTTTTGGGAATAATTCCAATGTGATGGATATAGAATTATTTATTGATCGTGATAACATTGAAAAGGTGAACACTGTGAAGTTTTTAGGAGTTTTTTTGGATGAGGAAATTAAATGGAAGAGCCACGTTAATAATGTTATAAGTAAAATTTCAAAAAATATTGGAGTCTTAAATAAGCTGCGAGAGTATCTCCCTGAACATATTTTATTGTTATTATATAATGCTTTAATATTACCACATTTAAATTACTGTATTATACTTTGGGGATGTTGCAATAATTACCTCTTGGATCGTTTGCATAAACTACAAAAAAGAGCTGTAAGAATAATAACAAACTCTTCTTATTTATCTCATTCTAAGCCCCTCTTTATTAAATTGAAGGTTTTACCTATTTATCAATTGTATGAATATAATCTTGGCATTTTTATGTTTTCATTCCCAGATTTTTCAGCCGTTTCTAAACTGATTTTGATCAAATAAAGTTTATTCTGCCATGCTCTTTCAAATTCTCACAAAAAAATTATTTCGTGCAGCGCCCTCTATACCAAAATTGAACTACCCCTTACATTAAATCTTTTGTTACTCTATACCAACAACATTTTTAACAATAATTAAAGCTGAAAAAGCGTGTCGTTGTAGTCAGTTCTTCTAGCATCCTTTAGCATTTCCAAAAATGACACTTGACCACGTGAGTGTAATATTGAAAGTCGATGATAGAATAATTGGTCGAAGCCTTGTTATCCATTGTATTGGTATTAACCACCTTGGCATGTTGGATACATTGTCATGGGTCTTTTCATGGTTAGTGAGAGGTTTTTAGTGGGTGGGGAAAACAAAAAGGAGAAGGCGGATGTGGTTACCAACCTTACAACAACAACAACAACAACACAGCACAGCGTTTACGGGTTTTTGGGGAGAGTACCTCTTCAAGGTTCAAGGCTTATTATAGAGAGTATGGTGAAGTTTATTGATTTAGTCCTGAACAGAAACGCTAAATTAATCTAATTCATCTGTGTCTGACCTCTCCATGAGCACTTAAGCGTGTACAAATGCATGGCCACCTCATAAATTGGGGCTCAAGGGTTAATTTCAAGCAGAAAGGGAACTATTATTTCCAGATACAGACGGTATTTGGGACAAAGCGAGGAAACAAACAAAACTCACTATTACTAAGTCAAAGGCAGATTTTGTTGGGAAAATTGATTGAGAATAAATTGGGAGAAGGTACAATGGACAGGTATGGGGATGATGATGATGAGGATGTTAACTATAATAGGGGAAAGTGGGAAGGGGCTTATTGGAAATCGATTACTGTAAGGGAATTGGGGATGATGGTAAAACAGAGTGAGAAAGACATTTATTTCTAGAAAATATATGAAAGTGGGGTGATATTGGGCTGGGTAGAGGAATATGCCAGAAGAAGAGGAACGTTTTCATAAATAAGTGAAATAAGTGAAATAAGTGATGAAGCTGTTCAAGGAAAGAAATTGATATAAGAATGAAGATTTTGTTATGAAACATGTTTTAATAAAAACATTCACTAACGGCAATTACCATGATTACGTCTCCCCAAGAGCACCTCAGTGTCGGCCTTTGAAGGCAAAAAGGAATGGGTGGGGTCGGGCAAGGGAAAGCAAGAAGGAATGGGTGGGGGAGTGGGGTCGGGCAAAGGAAATCAAGAAGAAAGGGGTGGGGGAGTGGGGTCGGGCAAAGGAAGGCAAGAAGGAATGGGTGGGGGAGTGGGGTCGGGCAATGGAAGGCAAGAAGGAATGGGTGGGGGAGTGGGGTCGGGCAAAGGAAGGCAAGAAGGAATGGGTGGGGGAGTGGGTCGGGCAAAGGAGGGCAAGATGGAATGGGTGGGGGAGTGGGGTCGGGCAAAGGAAGGCAAGAAGGAATGGGTGGGGAGTGGGGTCGGGCAAAGGAAGGCAAGAAGGAATGGGTGGGGAGTGGGGTCGGGCAAAGGAAGGTAAGAAGGAAGGGGTGGGGGAGTGGGGTCGGGCAAAGGATGGCAAGAAGGAATGGGTGGGGGAGTGGGGTTGGGCAAAGGAAGGCAAGAAGGAATGGGTGGGGGAGTGGGGTCGGGCAAAGGAGGGCAAGATGGAATGGGTGGGGGAGTGGGGTCGGGCAAAGGAAGGCAAGAAGGAATGGGTGGGGGAGTGGGGTCGGGCAAAGGAGGGCAAGATGGAATAGGTGGGGAGTGGGGTCGGGCAAAGGAAAGCAAGATGGAATGGGTGGGGAGTGGGGTCGGGCAAAGGAAAGCAAGGGGGAATGGGTGGGGGAGTGGGGTCGGGCAATGGAAGGCAAGAAGGAATGGGTGGGGGAGTGGGGTCGGGCAAAGAAAGGCAAGATGGAATAGGTGGGGAGTGGGGTCGGGCAAAGGAAAGCAAGGGGGAATGGGTGGGGGAGTGGGGTCGGGCAATGGAAGGCAAGAAGAAATGGGTGGGGGAGTGGGGTCGGGCAAAGGAAGGCAAGAAGGAATGGGTGGGGGAGTGGGGTCGGGCAAAGGAAAGCAAGAAGGAAGGGGTGGGGGAGTGGGGTCGGGCAAAGGAAGGCAAGAAGGAATGGGTGGGGAGTGGGGTCGGGCAAAGGAAGGCAATAAGGAATGGGTGGGGGAGTGGGGTCGGGCAAAGGAAGGCAAGAAGGAATGGGTGGGGGAGTGGGGTCGGGCAATGGAAGGCAAGAAGGAATGGGTGGGGGAGTGGGGTCGGGCAAAGGAAGGCAAGAAGGAATGGGTGGGGGAGTGGGTCGGGCAAAGGAGGGCAAGATGGAATGGGTGGGGGAGTGGGGTCGGGCAAAGGAAGGCAAGAAGGAATGGGTGGGGAGTGGGGTCGGGCAAAGGAAGGCAAGAAGGAATGGGTGGGGAGTGGGGTCGGGCAAAGGAAGGTAAGAAGGAAGGGGTGGGGGAGTGGGGTCGGGCAAAGGATGGCAAGAAGGAATGGGTGGGGGAGTGGGGTTGGGCAAAGGAAGGCAAGAAGGAATGGGTGGGGGAGTGGGGTCGGGCAAAGGAGGGCAAGATGGAATGGGTGGGGGAGTGGGGTCGGGCAAAGGAAGGCAAGAAGGAATGGGTGGGGGAGTGGGGTCGGGCAAAGGAGGGCAAGATGGAATAGGTGGGGAGTGGGGTCGGGCAAAGGAAAGCAAGATGGAATGGGTGGGGAGTGGGGTCGGGCAAAGGAAAGCAAGGGGGAATGGGTGGGGGAGTGGGGTCGGGCAATGGAAGGCAAGAAGGAATGGGTGGGGGAGTGGGGTCGGGCAAAGAAAGGCAAGATGGAATAGGTGGGGAGTGGGGTCGGGCAAAGGAAAGCAAGGGGGAATGGGTGGGGGAGTGGGGTCGGGCAATGGAAGGCAAGAAGAAATGGGTGGGGGAGTGGGGTCGGGCAAAGGAAGGCAAGAAGGAATGGGTGGGGGAGTGGGGTCGGGCAAAGGAAAGCAAGAAGGAAGGGGTGGGGGAGTGGGGTCGGGCAAAGGAAGGCAAGAAGGAATGGGTGGGGAGTGGGGTCGGGCAAAGGAAGGCAATAAGGAATGGGTGGGGGAGTGGGGTCGGGCAAAGGAAGGCAAGAAGGAATGGGTGGGGGAGTGGGGTCGGGCAAAGGAAGGCTAGAAGGAATGGGTGGGGGAGTGGGGTCGGGTAAAGGAAGGCAAGAAGGAATGGGTGGGGGAATGGGGTCGGGCAAAGGAAAGCAAGACGGAATGGGTGGGGGAGTGGGGTCGGGCAAAGGAAAGCAAGAAGGAATGGGTGGGGGAGTGGGGTCGGGCAATGGAAGGCAAGAAGGAATGGGTGGGGGAGTGGGGTCGGGTAAAGGAAAGCAAGAAGGAATGGGTGGGGGAGTGGGGTCGGGCAAAGGAAGGCAAGAAGGAAGGGGTGGGGGAGTGGGGTCGGGCAAAGGAAGGCAAGAAGGAATGGGTGAGGGAGTGGGGTCGGGCAATGGAAGGCAAGAAGGAATGGGTGGGGGAGTGGGGTCGGGCAAAGGAAAGCAAGAAGGAATGGGTGGGGGAGTGGGGTCGGGCAATGGAAGGCAAGAAGGAATGCGTGGGGGAGTGGGGTCGGGCAAAGGAAAGCAAGAAGGAATGGGTGGGGGAGTGGGGTCGGGCAAAGGAAGGCAAGAAGGAAGGGGTGGGGGAGTGGGGTCGGGCAAAGGAAGGCAAGAAGGAATGGGTGAGGGAGTGGGGTCGGGCAATGGAAGGCAAGAGGGAATGGGTGGGGGAGTGGGGTCGGGCAAAGGAAGGCAAGAAGGAATGGGTGGGGAGTGGGGTCGGGCAAAGGAAAGCAAGAAGGAATGGGTGGGGGAGTGGGGTCGGGCAATGGAAGGCAAGAAGGAATGGGTGGGGGAGTGGGGTCGGGTAAAGGAAAGCAAGAAGGAATGGGTGGGGGAGTGGGGTCGGGCAAAGGAAGGCTTGTATGTTAAGAGACACGCGACATTTCTACTTATATCTCACGTTCCGTCTCACATGCACACCCTCTTGTCATTTCACTAACATTATATAACTTGTATGTTAAGAGACACGCGACATTTCTACTTATATCTCACGTTCCGTCTCACATGCACACCCTCTTGTCATTTCACTAACATTATATAACTTGTATGTTAAGAGACACGCGACATTTCTACTTATATCTCACGTTCCGTCTCACATGCACACCCTCTTGTCATTTCACTAACATTATATAACTTGTATGTTAAGAGACACACGACATTTCTACTTATATCTCACGTTCCGTCTCACATGCACACCCTCTTGTCATTTCACTAACATTATATAACTTGTATGTTAAGATACACGCGACATTTCTACTTATATCTCACGTTCCGTCTCACATGCACACCCTCTTGTCATTTCACTAACATTATATAACTTGTATGTTAAGATACACGCGACATTTCTACTTATATCTCACGTTCCGTCTCACCATGCACACCCTCTTGTCATTTCACTAACATTATATAACTTGTATGTTATATTAGACACGCGACATTTGTACTAACCTTATATCTCACGTTCCGTCTCACATGCACACCCTCTTGTCATTTCACTAACATTATATATCTTGTATGTTTTTGTGCTTGTCTGTATTTACTTTCACATTTCAATCCCATTCACCATGTTCACATTCGCAATCATACCAGTAACTAAGGAAATTGAGACGAGTATATACAATTATACAGTTCAATTTATTCATTTACATCAACCATAATGCTACATTACAAAATTGTTACCATGTCATACAAATCTTTATTTACACAAGTTATATGGAATGGAATTCAGAATACAGAATTAAATGAACTAAAGAATACAACGTACTTTGGCACTTATTCCATAGTTCATGAGTTGTAAAATTGGTCTGCCAAAAAAAAAGCTCCATGAAAATAAACACAGTAGTGATTTTAGACTAACTCTCTGATGGCAAATCTCACTTAGCAGCCAGTTTACACCCCACCCATATTTAGGGTCCAGAATCGGCAGCGTGATTGACATGTGATTGACAATTCATTGGCTTACGTCATCTACAGAATTGAATTCATTATTCCGTTCTTTAGATGACTTCACATTTTGGCGATTTAAAAGGGGCGTTCCCAGGGCAATTAGATATTTACTAATTACCCCAAAATTTATTGATTTCATGGGAAATGACTGCCAAATTCTTTTTCTTGAGGACAAATTACGTATAGAGAGCCTTATTGTGAAAATTAGGTCATCTAGACGCTGTAGTTCCTTTAAGATAAGAACAGTACTGCGGTTGGAAAGAGCTCGATATAGCGCGCAAAACGAACACATTTTGCTTTCCGAGCGCTAGCTTGCTCGCTTCGAAATTTCGTCAAGAAAGGAAGAAAAAAAAAATCGAATCTGAACAAAAATGTAAGCCTGCAACTACCTACCCCCAATTAACTTATATTATCTTCATAGGTACAAATACGGTACTTCGGTTGTTATGATATTTACGATCGTTTATGTTTACAATTTTTAATTTATCATTAGATAGTCGCATATTTTGCGACCAAATGAAAATTGCAAGAGCAATTCCACTATACAGAGGTGGATTTGCAAATAATGTATGTATTTATAGCGCTCCCATTCTTTAGAAGATCTTTAACAAAAAAATAACCGACTGATCTTTTTATGAATTACTTTTGTTTGCTATAATTAATTTTGATTTAGACCTCGACACTACACATCTTCAGCTTTACTTGAGTTTTGTTCATAGAGTAAGTTACTGTTTTTACAATCAACAAGTTATGTTGGTCATGTTTCTCGACCTCAGTAAGGAGTTCGACACTCTTGATCATAGTATGCAATGGTGAGGGCATGTGCGTGTATACATGCTTGCGTGGCTGTTTGCTTGTGCGTGTGAATACATACGAAAGGCTTATACACTTTCGGAAATATCTGTAATAGATTATTTAATTTAAAAGTGTGATCACACACTAAAGCATGTCATGTTCCGGCAAAATCCTCAAAGTGATTCAAATACAGTATAATTGTTTGTCATAATTTTCTTACGAGTAAATTTGCCTGAAATGTGGATTATAATGATATTCGCTTAATATAAAAAGTACGAAATAATACAAAAAACAAAAGCAAATGAAAGTAAACAAAAGTTGTTTAGATCCGTGGTATTTTGTATTTCCAGTTCACTTTGCGCTTATTGTGAAACACTGATAATTAAAATAAGAAAAATAAAATCGATTTCTGATCATGACAACTAATACAGTATAGGGAAATAGTAACGAACTATGCATTTAAAGGGGTAGTACAGTTTTGGTAAGGCTGAACTTTAGAAACCGAAACCTGCACAGTAACAAACTCCACCATACTCGAAAGGTATACAACATTACAAACGACTAAGTAAAAAGCCTGTTATCATTAAAAAAAGAGCCATTGAAACACAAGAGGGCGCTCTCTTAAAAGGAATTGGTTTAAACCATTTTTCATACAAAATTATGCATGTGATGTTTTTTTTAAATAATGATCGAAAAGAGAGATTATTTAAAAACCGCTTTTGAAAAAAATTTTCTATTAAAAAAAAAAAAAATCATCGAATACATTTGGGGCCCAAATTAATTACGATCGGATATTTGTATTGATATTTTAGCCATTTCTGAACCGATTTTGACCAAATAAAGTTTATTCTGCCATTAAAATTGCATGTTCTTTCAAATTCAACACTCAGTTTTTCATTACCTCACAAACAAATTGTGTTGTGCAGCGACCTCTCTACCAAAACTGAACTACCCCTTTAAACTGGTAATTAAAAGAAAAAAATATGTATGTATATACCTCACTTATGTAATTGCATACAAGAAAAAGTAAACTTAGTGCCACTAAGTTTGTCAACATGTGGATATGGTAGAGACTTTATATAATATCACGTTTGGTCTATCTTTTAAACAATTCATAAATAAGTATAGATCTAAGTTTGACCTGTTGTTAGTTTCTTTGATTGTTTGTTTCGACCAGCAGAATAAAACGCACGTGTGTGATAAAATACAAATCACAAACAGACACATCGTTATTAATTGATATTAAAATAAATACGCTCGACGGATTCCATAAATATATTTAAAAGATCAATGTATGGACAGTATTATAATTTTGTTCATGTTGATTCTATGCCGACCCATCAGGATTTACATCATGTGAAGATCCCGGGGAGAAGACGGCAATGGAATCGAATCATATTAAACAACAATAATTATAGAGATTAGAACGCATAATGAAGAGTATAGATGCAATGCGTAATAAACGCCACTTTCAATATAATTATGAAGGAAATATTCGGCATTGTATGATCACGTATTATTGTATATTTCTTATTAATGGCATTTCCTTTATTTTTCAGCATTTATCTTGATTTTTAAAAAGTGGAGATATAGCTATTTGTAACAAAACTCTTCATATACGTCAACGATCAAGTAGCATATCAGCATATCACAGTTGAATTGTCTACTTTAAACACATCAATGAAATACGAATGAAAACCTTTACTGCACTAGTTTTACATAATAATACGGTGATGCGGACAAGCGGAACGTATTTTTAAAATGTTCAGGAGATGTTTAATCTGACAAGTTTGAATCGTGGCCTAAACAGCTATGCCCATCTGTCAGTTCTTGCACGATGCTAAGACATCGCGTCAGCTTGTCGTTGAGTACGCTCGTGATCGTAGAATCGAATCGTTTGTTGGAATCCTGCATTCGATATCGGTCGCCTTCCAGGTAGAAATAAACGAAACCGTCGTCGTTGCTCGCTCGCGACACTGCTTCCACCCCGTCGTTGAGGGCGGCTGGCACGCTGTTGAAGATCGTATTGATTCGCGAGCGTCGCTGAAGTTGAGTTCCCCGGAACTTGTACACGTATTGATCTAAAGAAAACACAATACGAAGAAGCAAATAATTATCATGATAATGACAAATCTGTTTAGAAAACTGATGATATCATAATACAAGAATATATTTATTTATTTGATTGAACCCCCCTCCCCCGTGTCTTTAGGTCAAATTCATTAAGACTATAATATTTAAAACCGGTCTTGGTCAACCAAAGCCATTTGTATTCGTAACAAAATCAATTTCCATAAATTTCAGATCAAAGCAATATTAGTATGATTCAGTCTTTCACGAGAATACAAAATATAACTGTAATACTGTTTGAGTATATTGATTAAAAGAAGAGAGAAATTCGGTAGACTATTGCTTATTTATTTGTAAAGCAATTTTTCGTTATTTCTAACAGTTAATGATATCACTTGATCAAAAACAACTTAGTCATTAAGAAATGAGCTTACTTTTGAAGAAATATGTGCTTCCGTCAGACGACTTGAATGCTGCGTCGATGTTACAGGGCAAGCCAACCCATCGCTCGTTGATTGGGAACCGCGGCTGGTTACGGCTAGTCGACGTCTGACGATACACATAGCAACCCTGTGTGCAAATATTAGAAATATGTTATGTTAAGATGCATTTACAAACATGAGCATAAAACTACGAGTGAAATTGCGTCAAGGAAATATTATGATAATGTCGTATTTATAACGCGCATATATATCACATAAATATAACACTATGCGCTGTTAGAAATTTAAAATAAAAGGAAGGTTCAGGATTCTATATTGCGTAGTATTAAACTCATATGAGATGAGATTTTATTTTCTTGAAAGCTTTCATGAACGTTGGAAACCTCGGATTACTAGTATGCTAATAAGTGTCGAACGTCCGAACCTCGAGTCATACTAGCAGCAAACTACTTTATTATACAGGAACCCGGGTTAATATATATAGCGATACAATATGAGCTACTAATAAGAGGATTGGTTTTATATTCTTACATCAAAGAAGTAGGAGTAGATTCCGTCCTGGTAACTGGCGTCGACGGTCGAGGGGAAGTTGGTTCCGAATCTGAGACTGACTCGACCCCACGGTGAGGGCGTCTGATCCAGAGCCCAGTAATACGAGCCTGCAAAGAAACACCAACATTGAATTACTGTCACATTTATAAGGAACATGAATGGGTACAAATTTAATACATCTACCTTTTAAGTCTGTTTGTTCAAGTTCTTCACAATAATGAATCAAAACAAGTATGTACGTGCTATGAGAAATTGAAATAAAAGGCTAAAAAACCAGCGGTCCCAAAATATCCACGTACCGATAAAGCCATAGACCCGTCCACGTGCGTCGCGCAGCACGGCGTCGAAGTCGCCTGTGCATGCCGATTCGGGTGGGGCGACGGCGGGTGGGCTGGTGGTCGTCGTGGTGGCGATGGTGGTGGTCGGTCTCTGCGTCGTGGTCGGTCGTCTGGTTGTTGTGGGTCTCCTTGTCGTCGTCGTTGTTGTCCCGGAACCAGTGTTACCTGTAATTATATGAAGACACATAGTATTAAAAACAACTTTCATTTTCAACAATGCCCCGTTTATTACACGTGCTAAACCTTCAACGACTATAAAATTATCAACAGCTACTTCTAACTATCATGAATATGAGATTGCAATATTCTCCTAAATCTAGCAACCCCAATGAAGGGTGGTGATTGAAAACTTTGCATGGATTTTTAACATTTAAAATGTTTGCATTATAATTTACACTCGTATATTTTGTATTGCAGGAAATGAATGTAACAACACATGAATAGACAGACAAAGCGTGAACGTAAACTCACGTCCATAGAGACTCTGTATGCCCTGGATGTCATCATTGCCGAGGCTGAAGCTAGGGTTGTAGCCACGGTAGTATGGGTACATGAGGGCTGAGCCGACGGTCGAGTGGTACAGGCCGAGAGCGTGGCCGAATTCATGGGCGGCCACTTGAAAGAGATTCGTTCCTGGATTAAAAATGATAAAAATGTATATAAATTAATGAACCTATCAAGAGAACATTTGTCTCGTTAGTAAGGCCTAGCAAGTAACGTATCTGTACGAGATTAACAGTGCTTGGGAAATAAACACACAAGTAAATCACACAAGTAAATCATCGATAATATAAAGTGTAATTGTCAATTCTACGAGAATAAAGTATACAAATACTGCAATACAAATGGAAATTTCAAGCAATAAATTATACTGTCAGACTACTAGTAAAGTTATCAATCAGATATGAAAAGATATATTTTCTTAAGTTAAATTGACAAAGGTAATTATTAAATTTAGCTATCACAAGAAGCAAAGGCGTTTGTTGCTAGATACGAATTATAACATGCAATACTTGACAAAGTTAAATTTAACATTGAAATGTCCAAGTAAGTGTTTGGCCGGATGAATAGTGAGGATATAATACCTGAGTACGAGTTCATCGTCCACGTCTCTGATTCGTCGAAGTGCGACCTCCCGTCCCGAGGTAGGAAGGCGTGGGCGAGCACCCCACCTCGACCATTGAACGGCACGCCATCACCATGGGAGTAGCTGGCGAACTCGATCTGGATATCGGGTTGAGTCGTCACTTCAAGGAACGTAAGACCAGAAACGCCTGCCCAAACCTTTTTTGTTTGTTTGAAAGAGAACAATATATAAATTAGGAGTTACGAAGACGCAGGGATAACTTAAGTACATACAGTTGAAATCAGTAAAATATGGAGGTGAATGTAAAATTATTAACAATAGAATGACAATACAATACTATATTCAGGGGATAATAAGTAATAAGAGCTCACAGTGAGATTAAATCCAAGAAATATCCAAGATTAACATAACTGGGTTCATTAACTCTACTATTGAATGGTAGAATGACAAGTATGACACGTATACCATTGAGAGCTTCAAGTCGAGGTTAAATTATTACCTTTTAGGATGCAAGGAACCACACATTGACGCAGGAGCCTAATAATCTGAATTCTTCCAACGTAAATATATTATAAAGAGCGGGAACAAATTAAATAAAAGAAAATAGGAGAACAAGAATTGGCACTGCAAGAGTGTAGGTCTCTTTCAAAGAATAAATAGTACTGACCTGAAGCGCCCTCCTGAGTTCATTCTTGACAGTGTCCTGGCTTGCTATGTCACGTGTGAGTGTTCCGAATCGGTAGCGGACCTGGTTGTTGGGCCATTTGACGGACGATGCGCTGTAAGGAACGGGTGTCTCCCTGTCATCTACACCGCATCGTGGCGTGTGGAGTAACTCCACCGTAGCTTCGTCAAGAATACCTGATCAATAACAAGAGGAAAATAAAGAAATAATAAGAACAGATCGACGTTTGACTGTTATGATTGGGATAACCGATGCAAAAGTGGATTTATTTGACCAATGATACGCGATTAGAAAGAGCTTTGTGCATGGTATACACACTGGGTGGATTATAATTTATATCAAGTTAACCGGATTATTCAGAAAAAATACAAAACTGCATACAAATGTTGTTTCTCTATAGAGTAGAAATTAATTGTGTAAGTAACAATTTGGCTGTGAGAGTACATGAGAAGATGGTTATTATACCTGTTTGATTGATTCCAGCGAATTGCTGCATCCTCCTGATCGCGTCGGATACATTGGCGGTGACGGAACCGTTGGCAAAACCCTGCGGCACATAGGCGTAGTCCTCCAAGAATTGCTGAAGAAAACAGAAAACAGAAATGATGTACAAGATATCAATGTGAGTGCAGAACTAGTAAACAAATGATAAAGATTTGATTTCAAATGACGCTATATTCGTATAACCTAAAAACATACGCGCAGCCTTCAATAAATTTTCCCAAAGTAGCAACAATAAAAGATTGATGTAATACACAGAACATACAATAATACGCTCCTGTGTAAAATACACCGTATCATGACTTGTTTGGTGTACTTTTAGTGACAAAAATGCCTTCTTATACCGTGCAATAAAGGCATGAGATAGGTGATATTAGATAATATTTCTCTGCATATAATATGCTCCCATAATTGATTAATTCACATTTTCTCGTACTGCCTCATAATCAAAATTAGCGGAAATCTGACAATCGGTTGAAAGCTCATGCTATGTATAGAAAATTCCAATATGACTGGAATATTATTATTGACGCTTTGAAAAAACACACGGGCAAATACTAAGCAGAACAGAACTGTAAGCATTATTTGGTACGCCTTTGGGCACATTCCTTGTTTAGAACAAATGATAATTTGAAAGAATCTATCAGTAGATTTATGATTTGTGTTAATGTAGTTGCTGTTGTAATTATATATGAACCCGTGTTGCATATTTCCTCACGCACGTAACAGAACAAATTTCCTTTATTTGGACAGTGAAATAAACTTGAACTTGAGCTTGATCAGTTGAAATAAGTATACATTTTACACAAGTTATGATAACATTATTTTTCGTATACATGAACAAAATGCTTGTAGATCTCGAATAACGTAGAAATTCTAAGAATGGGTAATCGTTTAACACAGCTATATTGTGATCTTAACAAAATAGATACCCATTCATTGGACTTGCTGACTATGCATGCATGTTGTGTTAATTGATTAGTATCGAGAGGTTTCGATAAACATTCACTCACCTTCAGCTCATCGACCGTTGTTGTGTTGATCCCGTCTTCGACGATCAGACTAGGCAGCTGGACGGTCGATGTCGTGCCGACATCATCCGGCTCGACGGTGGTCAATTGAGCAGTGGTCAACGAGACGGTAGTCCGTGCAAGTACGATCGATGACGACAAACACAAGGAGAGCAGCAATGATGCGACCATGCTCTTCCACCTTGCCATAATAAGTCAAGGAAGTTTCACGTTTTCGAAATATTAAAGAGCAGAAGTAGTGAATATCTGCAAATTTACTTAGGAATCTTACAATATACCTTGCTTCGAAATGAATATACCACTTTGAATTTTCTTCGAGATCAGTATTATGTTGCACAATTTTCCAGAAGATTTGAGAAACAAGTCAAGTTCCGTCAACTAACAGTGTTAGAATGTGTTGACTTTTCCCCAAAACAAGCAGTTTATAAGGGTCCCTGCAACCGGATCTCTAATCAAACTGTCCGCTAAAAAGCTCAGGTGCACTGCGAACTCTTTTCATTGGTTCGCTTCTCGGTTCGCGTCACTAATCGATGCGTTCCCCATTGGACGGCCTTTCATTCGTAGCCACGCCCCGGCGCGGTTGCGTGCTATAAAAAAGCGCTACTGCTGCTTTTGTTGTTATTACTTACCGGTGTTCATATAAAATGCTATTATGTTTGTTATCCTGTCGTTTATTAAACATGTTAAAAGAGCGTTTCAGGTTTGAAACTGATAAAGCGTTTGACCGAGACAAAATTACAACAGAAATAACTATGCTGCCATGATCTTTAGATACCCTGCCTACATAATAACATTGAAGATAATATAGAAATAAATATAAAATTAATTATATTGAACATAATGTAAAAATAAATATAAAATGAATTATACTAAACATAATGTAGAATTAATTCTAACATGAATTGTATTATGGTATATCATCTTTATTAAATTAAAAAGAACAACACAAGATGTAAATCATGTAGAAAACCTTGGTCCATTGTCACAAATTAAACGAATAAACCATTTCAAAGTGACATGAGGCAGGGTAAACAGAACAAAACAGGTTCATCGACGCAACAATATAACATTTACATTTCTTAATATTTTGAACTTCATAAACATATAATTCATAAAAAGTCAAAATATAATTGTTCTAACAAAGACAATTAATTATACATAATCTATCTTGAAAATAAATCCAATGAACATTCATTATTACATAACAGAAAAACACAATTAGTATGCATTGATGATATCAATCTTTGAACTTATCACATGTTCAAGGAATGACGTCTTCCAAGTTTCAAACAAAATAAAGTATGTTATTTCAAAAGAGGAGGGCAAATTAGTGAGTATAATTATATATAGTCTTAATATATCTTACCGATTTTACAGTATTTTAGATTACGCAATTAAGATTGTTCGGATAGTAGGAGAGTATAAAGTAGGGAGATGGAGAGAGTGGGAGGTAGATGTAGAGATAAGGATAATGTAGAAATAAATATAAATTTATTAACTTGAACCTAATGTAGATCTAGATTTAAAATGACCTAATTGTGACCACATTTTTAAATCCCCACATGAATTCACTTATCTAAATTTATAAACAAAAGTACATAATTGTATTTTAACTGAATTTCGTATGCGTTCTTAGAACATGTTCGTGTCTCAAGATAAATTGCATGTGAAGGTACCTTGAATTTAATGCCAATGTTATTTGGGCCGATATTAGAAATTATTTTGTTTATGCATGCATCGACTATTTCTAAAAAAAAACAATAAACATCACATTCAATACCATTTACGAATGATTCATACCAAGTAGTGAAAACTTAAAGATATATCACGAAAACATGTATTAAATTATAACTAAATGCGATTAATATGTTGTTAGTATCACATTAATGATTGTGTTAAATATTCACCATAACATTTATCATCTTATTAAAATGTGATGTAATGGTTCAAATTAAGTTTGCATACAATACCACATTATGTCTTCCTGCACATACCTATAAAAGACCACACTCTACACTTTGGAGAGTAGCCAGAAGAAGCCTGTAGTCTACCAGCGAAACGTCGCCTTACAAATAAAGAAAGTTGCCAGCTTTTTTATTCGTAACATGATATAATATACGTAACGATATCAAAATTACCTGTATATTATATGGTATTTGATTTACATGGAACCTAATCTAATTCCGCAAGATCGAAACAACTGATACATTTTATTCTCCAGTATTTGTATTATAATGTTATGATAACCCTTACATATGATCCATTTTGACTATAATTACTTTGTAAACTCCCTATGCAACAAATGTTTCACTACTGAGCATACTGTGGAAAATAGTCAATGTTAAAGCAAAGAACTCAACTTATATCATTTGCATCTTTATTTTATCTTTATAAAGTTAAACAAAAATAACATTTTTAAATACATGATTTAGTGCAATATGCGCTATACGGCGTGTGTGTTTGACGTCAAAGTCATGGTCTGTTAATCTGTTAAATACACAAGAAAAAGAAAAACAAATACAAGTACGTCTTCTTTTGAATCGAATCCAAGACATCACGATTGTATTATTATTAGTTTACACTTTTGGGGAGTGAGAAACTTTTCAATATTCAGGCTTCAAGTTTGATGTTGGGCTGCTTGCTTGAAATGTAATTCTAGCGGTTCCCTCATACCTTGTTGTATATTCGTATTAACAATAAAATCATGGGACAGGTTTCGGTTTTTCAAATTTCCCTTTCGTTACAAAGATATGTACGATCGAAGTATTCAGATAAGAAAAACTCCCCCGGAGTTTTGAAACCGTGTACAAAGTGAGTGCAGTGAGTTAGTGAATATAACTTTGCATTTCGCTCATTACTTGGCCATGCAATGTCCATTTGACTTGAAATGTTCACACAATACCCTGTGGACATATGAGATAACAACAATATACATTGCATCAACCCTTCATCACTTTTTGCACATGTCAACAAAGTTACTAGATCCCTATAAAGAGTAAGTAAATGATGATTTGGAAGTTTAATATATTATTCTGCAAATACCCACAGTATCTTTAACCCTTTATGTATTACACGAGCATAGCGTTTGTGTCGTAATCTAATGGTCAGTCATTGGTGTTGGACTGAATAGTTTTTATATTGTTATTTCAAACATAGGGAAACTGACCAGATACAAAGAAAACAAAAACTAGTAAATCATAATTTCTTTGCTGATTTTAGCTTTGTTCTGTTTCACTATCAAAATAAACATACATTAACTCAATATATACATTAACATCGTGATGGTACTTAAGCCTCTCCTTACCACTGGCTAATTGTGTATTAAGTTACAAACTGTTCTTTGTGAAACGATCTCAGCGTCAGTGCGTAATAACATAATAACCCATATGCTTGGCAGTGAGACGGTTAAACCGCACAGATCGACGGCAACCCTCTCATTGAATAGGGCCGTACTATAAGTGGGTTAAGTGGCGTTTCGACCCCCACCCTCCTGGACAATGGTCCCCAGCGCCCCTGACGGACCCAACGCCAGAACTAAATTTCTATGGATAATTTTGTAAGAATGTCAAACAGATCTTCCATGGACAATATTGATGCAGGCAACATTTTGCCGGGGTTGGTACGTGAGGGGGGTAACTGGGTTCCTTTGCACAAAAGCAAATATAAACCCTTCACCAAGTGTTTGCCCCCAATTTGAGATATTGTTGAACATTTTATATATTTTTTTCTCAAAATTGTGCCAAATGTGACAGGAGGATTGATAAGATGCGTTTTGAATAGTGACAATATTGCTTGACGATATCTCTTTCAAATGTGTAACAGATCGAGAAGTCTAACTCAAGTCAAAACCAACACAACTTATTTAATGCCAATACAAGCATGATATCGGTTTTGGTTTTCCGAACTTCACAAAATGCTCCGGGCGCCGCACGATTTGTTTACTATTCGGCAGATTTTCTACTATTTCGTGGAGTTGGAATATCGTACAATGTCTGTGATATCTTTGTGTATAGTGGTCAGATATTTCCCGGGGCACGTACGATGACTTTGGGAGTTAAAGCAAATTTAAATCGCACGGCTCCAGTACTTACAATCTAAGCGCTCGTACGGACGCCTTGCGGGACTCGTACGGACAAAGCAAGATACTATTACGATATCGTTGACATAATTATCACGAATATTGTACGATTTGAGTGGAAATTTTCAACGGCGACCGTACCATAGCCACGGTCTCCTTGCGGTCGCCGCAAGATTTCACCCAAAAGTGGCATCGTACGGGCGTCAGATCCCAAATCGGAGCATTTGTGACCTATACATACGCAAATATGTATGATTGAAGTTATCTGAGTTGACGCTCTCCACGGGAGAATCTGTTGTTCTCTGCCTACTTTTAGATTGACGAGTAACAACTCAATCTATAACATTGAACTACTCTACATTATTGTTATATGAGCAAAATAATACAAATTGTATATGAATATCGAAGTTAGCGAATTACATAATGTCAATTTCACGTTTTGTTAATAAACCTTACAAAGTCTTCAACGATACGTTTAATGAACTTATGTAGCAAATTTTGATAATAAATGCGTGTTACTAGAAACATCAATTCATCCTTAATGGGGGTAAATTAGTTGCTTAAGTGACATTATTGTAATTAGGTAATTGTAATTGCAATATTGTTAAGTAGTATAGTAGAATCATTGTAAAGCGCTTAGAGAACATTAGTTATTAAGCACTATAATATAACTAACAATGTATTATCATTATCAATGAAAGAATGTTTATGGTCTTGGGATGAAAACATAAAGCCTGATCAGAAATCTCCAATAATATTATGTTTCGCACTAACAAAATTGTCCTTGATAATATAATGTAGTCTAAAATGTTTAACCTTTAATGTTTTATAGTAACTAGAGGGTCCGTGCCTGCACTGGCACGTGGTCTAGCGCCTCCATTCGACAAAAAAATACACAATTAATTTTGAGATCCTTCCAGAATCATCCAGGCTCAAAACGGCCCCAAAAGTCAACGTCCGTTTGATGTAATTAAATTTAGATGCTCTTTGACCATTAACTCACAATTGGTAGTAGCAATCATCACCTGAAAGATGAGGGTCATACCCCAAGGCATGACGATTTGTATAGCCGGAAAGACAAACAAACAGAGTCTCCTGTTTTAGTAGTATAGATATACATGCATTTTCGAAGGGCAATTGACCAATAATAATTTAAAGTTCCACCGACGCACAAGAAGCTGAACAAAAGGCTTTAACCAACATAACACATTATATTCTCATGCTATAATAACCAACTAATCAAAACTTTTTATCATATAATCATATGTTACTAATCGCCCCTGATTGTATCACTTTAAGTTAAAAGACACACGACATGTGTACTTATATCTCACGTTCCGTCTCACAAGCACACCCTCTTGTAATTTCACTAAAATTATATATGTTTGTATGTTTGTGTGTTTGTCTTTCACATTTCAATCCCATTCACCATAATTATTCACATTCGAAATCATATCAGTAACTTAGGAAAATGGAGACGAGTATATACAATTATACAGTTCATTTTATTCATTTACATCAACCATAATGCTACATTTCCAACTTATTACCATGTCATACAATCTTTATTTTCACAAGTTATATGGAATGGAATGGAATTCAGAATACAGTATAATGTATAGCTTGTATACAATCTTTGAGGGCACATACCCACAGGCCAACAGTGGAAGTGCTTACACTACTGAGGTTCCATTTTAGGACCCATTTTATTTTTAATATATATTAACGATTTGCCACTCTCCTCACCCACTTTACAATTGTTGATGTTTGCAGATGATACGAGCATATTTTTAAAACATACGGATATTGATCAATTAAATATAATAATGAATGTTGAACTAGTGAAAGTTCATACATGGTTTTTAGCAAACAAACTAGTTTTGAATGCCCTAAAAACACATTTTATGCTTTTTGGGAATAATTCCAATGTGATGGATATAGAATTATTTATTGATCGTGATAACATTGAAAAGGTGAACACTGTGAAGTTTTTAGGAGTTTTTTTGGATAAGGAAATTAAATGGAAGAGCCACGTTAATAATGCTATAAGTAAAATTTCAAGAAATATTGGAGTCTTAAATAAGCTGCGAGAGTATCTCCCTGAACATATTTTATTGTTATTATATAATGCTTTAATATTACCACATTTAAATTACTGTATTATACTTTGGGGATGTTGCAATAATTACCTCTTGGATCGTTTGCATAAACTACAAAAAAGAGCTGTAAGAATAATAACAAACTCTTCTTATTTATCTCATTCTAAGCCCCTCTTTATTAAATTGAAGGTTTGACCTATTTATCAATTGTATGAATATAATCTTGGCATTTTTATGTTTTCATTCCCAGATTTTTCAGCTGTTTCTAAACTGATTTTGATCAAATAAAGTTTATTCTGCCATGCTCTTTCAAATTCTCACAAACAAATTATTTCGTGCAGCGCCCTCTATACCAAAATTGAACTACCCCTTACATTAAATCTTTTGTTACTCTATACCAACAACATTTTTAACAATAATTAAAGCTGAAAAAGCGTGTCGTTGTAGTCAGTTCTTCTAGCATCCTTTAGCATTTCCAAAAATGACACTTGACCACGTGAGTGTAATATTGAAAGTCGATGATAGAATAATTGGTCGAAGCCTTGTTTATCCATTGTAGTGGTATTAACCACCTTGGCATGTTGGATACATTGTCGTGGGTCTTTTCATGGTTAGTGAGAGGTTTTTAGTGGGTGGGGAAAACAAAAAAGAGAAGGCGGATGTGGTTACCAACCTTACAACAACAACAACAACACAGCACAGCGTTTACGGGTTTTGGGGGAGAGTACCTCTTCAAGGTTCAAGGCTTATTATAGAGAGTATGGTGAAGTTTATTGATTTAGTCCTGAACAGAAACGCTAAATTAATCTAATTCATCTGTGTCTGACCTCTCCATGAGCACTTAAGCGTGTACAAATGCATGGCCACCTCATAAATTGGGGCTCAAGGGTTAATTTCAAGCAGAAAGGGAACTATTATTTCCAGATACAGACGGTATTTGGGACAAAGCGAGGAAACAAACAAAACTCACTATTACTAAGTCAAAGGCAGATTTTGTTGGGAAAATTGATTGAGAATAAATTGGGAGAAGGTACAATGGACAGGTATGGGGATGATGATGATGAGGATGTTAACTATAATAGGGGAAAGTGGGAAGGGGCATATTGGAAATCGATTACTGTAAGGGAATTGGGGATGATGGTAAAACAGAGTGAGAAAGACATTTATTTCTAGAAAATATATGAAAGTGGGGTGATATTGAGCTGGGTAGAGGAATGTGCCAGAAGAAGAGGAACGTTTTCATAAATAAGTGAAATAAGTGAAATAAGTGAAATAAGTGATGAAGCTGTTCAAGGAAAGAAATTGATATAAGAATGAAGATTTTGTTATGAAACATGTATTAATAAAAACATTCACTAACGGCAATTACCATGATTACGTCTCCCCAAGAGCACCTCAGTGTCGGCCTTTGAAGGCAAAAAGGAATGGGTGGGGTCGGGCAAGGGAAAGCAAGAAGGAATGGGTGGGGGAGTGGGGTCGGGCAAAGAAAATCAAGAAGAAAGGGGTGGGGGAGTGGGGTCGGGCAAAGGAAGGCAAGAAGGAATGGGTGGGGGAGTGGGGTCGGGCAATGGAAGGCAAGAAGGAATGGGTGGGGAGTGGGGTCGGGCAAAGGAAGGCAAGAAGGAATGGGTGGGGGAGTGGGTCGGGCAAAGGAGGGCAAGATGGAATGGGTGGGGGAGTGGGGTCGTGCAAAGGAAGGCAAGAAGGAATGGGTGGGGGAGTGGGGTCGGGCAAAGGAGGGCAAGATGGAATGGGTGGGGGAGTGGGGTCGGGCAAAGGAAGGCAAGAAGGAATGGGTGGGGTCGGGCAAAGAAGGCAAGATGGAATGGGTGGGGGAGTGGGGTCGTGCAAAGGAAGGCAAGAAGGAATGGGTGGGGGAGTGGGGTCGGGCAAAGGAGGGCAAGATGGAATGGGTGGGGGAGTGGGGTCGGGCAAAGGAAGGCAAGAAGGAATGGGTGGGGTCGGGCAAAGGAGGGCAAGATGGAATAGGTGAGGAGTGGGGTCGGGCAAAGGAAAGCAAGATGGAATGGGTGGGGAGTGGGGTCGGGCAAAGGAAAGCAAGGGGGAATGGGTGGGGGAGTGGGGTCGGGCAATGGAAGGCAAGAAGGAATGGGTGGGGGAGTGGGGTCGGGCAAAGAAAGGCAAGATGGAATAGGTGGGGAGTGGGGTCGGGCAAAGGAAAGCAAGATGGAATGGGTGGGGGAGTGGGGTCGGGCAAAGGAAGGCAAGAAGGAATGGGTGGGGAGTGGGGTCGGGCAAAGGAAGACAATAAGGAATGGGTGGGGGAGTGGGGTCGGGCAAAGGAAGGCAAGAAGGAATGGGTGGGGGAGTGGGGTCGGGCAAAGGAAGGCTAGAAGGAATGGGTGGGGGAGTGGGGTCGGGTAAAGGAAGGCAAGAAGGAATGGGTGGGGGAATGGGGTCGGGCAAAGGAAAGCAAGACGGAATGGGTGGGGGAGTGGGGTCGGGCAAAGGAAGACAAGAAGGAATGGGTGGGGGAGTGGGGTCGGGCAAAGGAAAGCAAGAAGGAATGGGTGGGGGAGTGGGGTCGGGCAATGGAAGGCAAGAAGGAATGGGTGGGGGAGTGGGGTCGGGCAAAGGAAAGCAAGAAGGAATGGGTGGGGGAGTGGGGTCGGGCAAAGGAAAGCAAGAAGGAATGGGTGGGGGAGTGGGGTCGGGCAAAGGA
Organism: Echinarachnius parma; assembly: GCA_037951105.1. Lineage (NCBI taxonomy): Eukaryota > Metazoa > Echinodermata > Echinoidea > Clypeasteroida > Echinarachniidae > Echinarachnius > Echinarachnius parma. The sequence goes on along the minus strand of JBAMJV010006972.1, from coordinate 66,591 downwards.
AGGCAAGAGGGAATGGGTGGGGGAGTGGGGTCGGGCAAAGGAAAGCAAGAAGGAAGGGGTGGGGGAGTGGGGTCGGGCAATGGAAGGCAAGAAGGAATGGGTGGGGGAGTGGGGTCGGGCAAAGGAAAGCAAGAAGGAATGGGTGGGGGAGTGGGGTCGGGCAAAGGAAGGCAAGAGGGAATGGGTGGGGGAGTGGGGTCGGGCAAAGGAAAGCAAGAAGGAAGGGGTGGGGGAGTGGGGTCGGGCAATGGAAGGCAAGAAGGAATGGGTGGGGGAGTGGGGTCGGGCAAAGGAAGGCAAGAAGGAAGGGGTGGGGGAGTGGGGTCGGGCAAAGGAAGGCAAGAAGGAATGGGTGAGGGAGTGGGGTCGGGCAAAGGAAGGCAAGAAGGAATGGGTGGGGGAGTGGGGTCGGGCAATGGAAGGCAAGAAGGAATGGGTGGGGGAGTGGGGTCGGGCAAAGGAAGGCAAGAAGGAATGGGTGAGGGAGTGGGGTCGGGCAATGGAAGGCAAGAAGGAATGGGTGGGGGAGTGGGGTCGGGCAATGGAAGGCAAGAGGGAATGGGTGGGGGAGTGGGGTCGGGTAAAGGAAGGCAAGAAGGAATGGGTGGGGGAATGGGGTCGGGCAAAGGAAAGCAAGACGGAATGGGTGGGGGAGTGGGGTCGGGCAAAGGAAGACAAGAAGGAATGGGTGGGGGAGTGGGGTCGGGCAAAGGAAAGCAAGAAGGAATGGGTGGGGGAGTGGGGTCGGGCAATGGAAGGCAAGAAGGAATGCGTGGTGGAGTGGGGTCGGGCAAAGGAAAGCAAGAAGGAATGGGTGGGGGAGTGGGGTCGGGCAAAGGAAGGCAAGAAGGAAGGGGTGGGGGAGTGGGGTCGGGCAAAGGAAGGCAAGAAGGAATGGGTGAGGGAGTGGGGTCGGGCAATGGAAGGCAAGAGGGAATGGGTGGGGGAGTGGGGTCGGGCAAAGGAAGGCAAGAAGGAATGGGTGGGGAGTGGAGTCGGGCAAAGGAAAGCTTGTATGTTAAGAGACACGCGACATTTCTACTTATATCTCACGTTCCGTCTCACATGCACACCCTCTTGTCATTTCACTAACATTATACTTGTATGTTAAGAGACACGCGACATTTCTACTTATATCTCACGTTCCGTCTCACATGCACACCCTCTTGTCATTTCACTAACATTATATAACTTGTATGTTAAGAGACACGCGACATTTCTACTTATATCTCACGTTCCGTCTCACATGCACACCCTCTTGTCATTTCACTAACATTATATAACTTGTATGTTAAGAGACACACGACATTTATACTTATATCTCACGTTCCGTCTCACATGCACACCCTCTTGTCATTTCACTAACATTATATAACTTGTATGTTAAGATACACGCGACATTTCTACCTATATCTCACGTTCCGTCTCACATGCACACCCTCTTGTCATTTCACTAACATTATATAACTTGTATGTTATATTAGACACGCGACATTTGTACTAACCTTATATCTCACGTTCCGTCTCACATGCACACCCTCTTGTCATTTCACTAACATTATATAACTTGTATGTTATATTAGACACGCGACATTTGTACTAACCTTATATCTCACGTTCCGTCTCACATGCAAACCCTCTTGTCATTTCACTAACATTATATATCTTGTATGTTTTTGTGCTTGTCTGTATTTATTTTCACATTTCAATCCCATTCACCATGTTCACATTCGCAATCATACCAGTAACTAAGGAAATTGAGACGAGTATATACAATTATACAGTTCAATTTATTCATTTACATCAACCATAATGCTACATTACAAAATTGTTACCATGTCATACAAATTTTTATTTACACAAGTTATATGGAATGGAATTCAGAATACAGAATTAAAGGAACTAAAGAATACAACGTACTTTGGCACTTATTCCATAGTTCATGAGTTGTAAAATTGGTCTGCCGAAAAAAAAGGCTCCATGAAAATAAACACAGTAGTGATTTTAGACTAATTCTCTGATGGCAAATCTCACTTAGCAGCCAGTTTACACCCCACCCATATTTAGGGTCCAGAATCGGCAGCGTGATTGACATGTGATTGACAATTCATTGGCTTACGTCATCTACAGAATTGAATTCATTAGTCCGTTCTTTAGATGACTTCACATTTTGGCGATTTAAAAGGGGCGTTCCCAGGGCAATTAGATATTTACTAATTACCCCAAAATTTATTGATTTCATGGGAAATGACTGCCAAATTCTTTTTCTTGAGGACAAATTACGTATAGAGAGCCTTATTGTGAAAATTAGGTCATCTAGACGCTGTAGTTCCTTTAAGATAAGAACAGTACTGCGGTTGGAAAGAGCTCGATATAGCGCGCAAAACGAACACATTTTGCTTTCAGAGCGCTAGCTTGCTCGCTTCGAAATTTCGTCAAGAAAGGAAGAAAAAAAAAAATCGAATCTGAACAAAAATGTAAGCCTGCAACTACCTACCCCCAATTAACTTATATTATCTTCATAGGTACAAATACGGTACTTCGGTTGTTATGATATTTACGATCGTTTATGTTTACAATTTTTAATTTATCATTAGATAGTCGCATATTTTTCGACCAAATGAAAATTGCAAGAGCAATTCCACTATACAGAGGTAGATTTGCAAATAATGTATGTATTTATAGACATATTTTCAGCGCTCCCATTCTTAAGAAGATCTTTAACAAAAAATTAACCGACTGATCTTTTCATGAATTACTTTTGTTTGCTATAATTAATTTTGATTTAGACCTCGACACTACACATCTTCAGCTTTACTTGAGTTTTGTTCATAGAGTAAGTTACTGTTTTTACAATCAACAAGTAATGTTGGTCATGTTTCTCGACCAAGGTAAGGAGTTCGACACTCTTGATCAAAGTATGCAATGGTGAGGGCATGTGCGTGTATACATGCTTGCGTGGCTATTTGCTTGTGCGTGTGAATACATACGAAAGGCTTATACACTTTCGGAAATATCTGTAATAGATTATTTAATTTAAAAGTGTGATCACACATTTTCCGGGCATTTTCGGGCTAAAGCATGTCATGTTCCGGCAAAATCCTCAAAGTGATTCAAATACAGTATAATTGTTTGTCATAATTTTCTTACGAGTAAATGTGCCTGAAATGTGGATTATAATGATATTCGCTTAATATAAAAAGTACAAAATAATACAAAAAACAAAAGCAAATGAAAGTAAACAAAAGTTGTTTAGATCCGTGGTATTTTGTATTTCCAATTCACTTTGCGCTTATTGTGAAACACTGATAATTAAAATAAGAAAAATAAAATCGATTTCTGATCATGACAACTAATACAGTATAGGGAAATAGTAACTAACTATGCATTTAAAGGGGTAGTACAGTTTTGGTAAGGCTGAACTTTAGAAACCGAAACCTGCACAGTAACAAACTCCACCATACTCGAAAGGTATACAACATTACAAACGACTAAGTAAAAAGCCTGTTATCATTCAAAAAGAGCCATTGAAACACAAGAGGGCGCTCTCTTAAAAGGAATTGGTTTAAACCATTTTTCATACAAAATTATGCATGTGATGTTTTGTTTAAATAATGATCGAAAAGAGAGATTATTTAAAAACCGCTTTTGAAAAAAATTTTCTATTAAAAAAAAAAAAATCATCGAATACATTTGGGGCCCAAATTAATTACGATCGGATATTTGTATTGATATTTTAGCCATTTCTGAACCGATTTTGACCAAATAAAGTTTATTCTGCCATTAAAATTGCATGTTCTTTCAAATTCAACACTCAGTTTTTCATTACCTCACAAACAAATTGTGTTGTGCAGCGACCTCTCTACCAAAACTGAACTACCCCTTTAAACTGGTAATTAAAAGAAAAAAATATGTATGTATATACCTCACTTATGCAATTGCATACAAGAAAAAGTAAACTTAGTGCCACTAAGTTTGTCAACATGTGGATATGGAAGAGACTTTATATACTATCACGTTTGGTCTATCTTTTAAACAATTCATAAATAAGTATAGATCTAAGTTTGACCTGTTGTTAGTTTCTTTGATTGTTTGTTTCGACCAGCAGAATAAAACGCACGTGTGTGATAAAATACAAATCACAAAAAGACACATCGTTATTAAATTGATATTAAAATAAATACGCTCGACGGATTCAATAATATATTTAAAAGATCAATGTATGGACAGTATTATAATTTTGTTCATGTTGATTCTATGCCGACCCATCAGGATTTACATCATGTGAAGATCCCGGGGAGAAGACGGCAATGGAATCGAATCATATCAAACAACAATAATTATAGATATTAGAACGCATAATGAAGAGTATAGATGCAATGCGTAATAAACGCCACTTTCAATATAATTATGAAGGAAATATTCGGCATTGTATGATCACGTATTATTGTATATTTCTTGTTAATGGCATTTCCTTTATTTTTCAGCATTTATCTTGATTTTTAAAAAGTGGAGATATAGCTATTTGTAACAAAACTCTTCATATACGTCAACGATCAAGTAGCATATCAGCATATCACAGTTGAATTGTCTACTTTAAACACATCAATGAAATACGAATGAAAACCTTTACTGCACTAGTTTTACATAATAATACGGTGATGCGGACAAGCGGAACGTATTTTTAAAATGTTCAGGAGATGTTTAATCTGACAAGTTTGAATCGTGGCCTAAACAGCTATGCCCATCTGTCAGTTCTTGCACGATGCTAAGACATCGCGTCAGCTTGTCGTTGAGTACGCTCGTGATCGTAGAATCGAATCGTTTGTTGGAATCCTGCATTCGATATCGGTCGCCTTCCAGGTAGAAATAAACGAAACCGTCGTCGTTGCTCGCTCGCGACACTGCTTCCACCCCGTCGTTGAGGGCGGCTGGCACGCTGTTGAAGATCGTATTGATTCGCGAGCGTCGCTGAAGTTGAGTTCCCCGGAACTTGTACACGTATTGATCTAAAGAAAACACAATACGAAGAAGCAAATAATTATCATGATAATGACAAATCTGTTTAGAAAACTGATGATATCATAATACAAGAATATATTTATTTATTTGATTGAACCCCCCTCCCCCGTGTCTTTAGGTCAAATTCATTAAGACTATAATATTTAAAACCGGTCTTGGTCAACCAAAGCCATTTGTATTCGTAACAAAATCAATTTCCATAAATTTCAGATCAAAGCAATATTAGTATGATTCAGTCTTTCACGAGAATACAAAATATAACTGTAATACTGTTTGAGTATATTGATTAAAAGAAGAGAGAAATTCGGTAGACTATTGCTTATTTATTTGTAAAGCAATTTTTCGTTATTTCTAACAGTTAATGATATCACTTGATCAAAAACAACTTAGTCATTAAGAAATGAGCTTACTTTTGAAGAAATATGTGCTTCCGTCAGACGACTTGAATGCTGCGTCGATGTTACAGGGCAAGCCAACCCATCGCTCGTTGATTGGGAACCGCGGCTGGTTACGGCTAGTCGACGTCTGACGATACACATAGCAACCCTGTGTGCAAATATTAGAAATATGTTATGTTAAGATGCATTTACAAACATGAGCATAAAACTACGAGTGAAATTGCGTCAAGGAAATATTATGATAATGTCGTATTTATAACGCGCATATATATCACATAAATATAACACTATGCGCTGTTAGAAATTTAAAATAAAAGGAAGGTTCAGGATTCTATATTGCGTAGTATTAAACTCATATGAGATGAGATTTTCTTTTCTTGAAAGCTTTCATGAACGTTGGAAACCTCGAATTACTAGTATGCTAATAAGTGTCGAACGTCCGAACCTCGAGTCATACTAGCAGCAAACTACTTTATTATACAGGAACCCGGGTTAATATATATAGCGATACAATATGAGCTACTAATAAGAGGATTGGTTTTATATTCTTACATCAAAGAAGTAGGAGTAGATTCCGTCCTGGTAACTGGCGTCGACGGTCGAGGGGAAGTTGGTTCCGAATCTGAGACTGACTCGACCCCACGGTGAGGGCGTCTGATCCAGCGCCCAGTAATACGAGCCTGCAAAGAAACACCAACATTGAATTACTGTCACGTTTATAAGGAACATGAATGGGTACAAATTTAATACATCTACCTTTTAAGTCTGTTTGTTCAAGTTCTTCACAATAATGAATCAAAACAAGTATGTACGTGCTATGAGAAATTGAAATAAAAGGCTAAAAAACCAGCGGTCCCAAAATATCCACGTACCGATAAAGCCATAGACCCGTCCACGTGCGTCGCGCAGCACGGCGTCGAAGTCGCCTGTGCATGCCGATTCGGGTGGGGCGACGGCGGGTGGGCTGGTGGTCGTCGTGGTGGCGACGGTGGTGGTCGGTCTCTGCGTCGTGGTCGTTCGTCTGGTTGTTGTGGGTCTCCTTGTCGTCGTCGTTGTTGTCCCGGAACCAGTGTTACCTGTAATTATATGAAGACACATAGTATTAAAAACAACTTTCATTTTCAACAATGCCCCGTTTATTACACGTGCTAAACCTTCAACGACTATAAAATTATCAACAGCTACTTCTAACTATCATGAATATGAGATTGCAATATTCTCCTAAATCTAGCAACCCCAATGAAGGGTGGTGATTGAAAACTTTGCATGGATTTTTAACATTTAAAATGTTTGCATTATAATTTACACTCGTATATTTTGTATTGCAGGAAATGAATGTAACAACACATGAATAGACAGACAAAGCGTGAACGTAAACTCACGTCCATAGAGACTCTGTATGCCCTGGATGTCATCATTGCCGAGGCTGAAGCTAGGGTTGTAGCCACGGTAGTATGGGTACATGAGGGCTGAGCCGACGGTCGAGTGGTACAGGCCGAGAGCGTGGCCGAATTCATGGGCGGCCACTTGAAAGAGATTCGTTCCTGGATATAAAATGATAAAAATGTATATAAATTAATGAACCTATCAAGAGAACATTTGTCTCGTTATGACTAGTAAGGCCTAGCAAGTAACGTATCTGTACGAGATTAACAGTGCTTGGGAAATAAACACACAAGTATATCACACAAGTAAATCATCGATAATATAAAGTGTAATTGTCAATTCTACGAGAATAAAGTATGCAAATACTGCAATACAAATGGAAATTTCAAGCAATAAATTATACTGTCAGACTACTAGTAAAGTTATCAATCAGATATGAAAAGTTAAATTGACAAAGGTAATTATAAAATTTAGCTATCACAAGAAGCAAAGGCGTTTGTTGCTAGATACGAATTATAACATGCAATACTTGACAAAGTTAAATTTAACATTGAAATGTCCAAGTAAGTGTTTGGCCGGATGAATAGTGAGGATATAATACCTGAGTACGAGTTCATCGTCCACGTCTCTGACTCGTCGAAGTGCGACCTCCCGTCCCGAGGTAGGAAGGCGTGGGCGAGCACCCCACCTGGACCATTGAACGGCACGCCATCACCATGGGAGTAGCTGGCGAACTCGATCTGGATATCGGGTTGAGTCGTCACTTCACGGAACGTAAGACCGGAAACGCCTGCCCAAACCTTTTTTGTTTGTTTGAAAGAGAACCATATATAAATTAGGAGTTACGAAGACGCAGGGATAACGTTAGTACATACAGTTGAAATCAGTATAATAGAAAATAATAAATAAAAGAAAATAGGCGAAAAAGAATTGATACTGCAAGAGTGTAGGTCTCTTTCAAAGAATAAATAGTACTGACCTGAAGCGCCCTCCTGAGTTCATTCTTGACAGTGTCCTGGCTTGCTATGTCACGTGTGAGTGTTCCGAATCGGTAGCGGACCTGGTTGTTGGGCCATTTGACGGACGATGCGCTGTAAGGAACGGGTGTCTCCCTGTCATCTACACCGCATCGTGGCGTGTGCAGTAACTCCACCGTAGCTTCGTCAAGAATACCTGATCAATAACAAGAGGAAAATAAAGAAATAATAAGAACAGATCGACGTTTGACTGTTATGATTGGGATAACCGATGCAAAAGTGGATTTATTTGACAAATGATACGCGATTAGAAAGAGCTTTATGCATGGTATACACACTGGGTGGATTATAATTTATGTCAAGTTAACCGGATTATTCAGAAAAATACAAAACTGCATACAAATGTTGTTTCTCTATAGAGTAGAAATTAATTGTGTAAGTAACAATTTGGCTGTGAGAGTACATGAGAAGATGGTTATTATACCTGTTTGATTGATTCCAGCGAATTGCTGCATCCTCCTGATCGCGTCGGATACATTGGCGGTGACGGAACCGTTGGCAAAACCCTGCGGCACATAGGCGTAGTCCTCCAAGAATTGCTGAAGAAAACAGAAAACAGAAATGTTGTACAAGATATCAATGTGAGTGTAGAACTAGTAAACAAATGATAAAGATTTGATTTCAAATGACACTATATTCGTATAACCCCAAAACATACGCGCAGCCTTCAATAAATTTTCCCAAAATAGCAACAATAAAAGATTGATGTAATACACAGAACATACAATAATACGCTCCTGTGTAAAATACAAAAAAATTCCTTTATTTGGACAGTGAAATAAACTTGAACTTGAGCTTGATCAGTTGAAATAAGTATACATTTTTCACAAGTTATGATAACATTATTTTTCGTATACATGAACAAAATGCTTGTAGATCTCGAATAACGTAGAAATTCTAAGAATGGATAATCGTTTAACACAGCTATAATTATTGTGATCTTAACAAAATAGATACCCATTCATTGGACTTGCTGACTATGCATGCATGTTGTGTTAATTGATTAGTATCGAGAGGTTTCGATAAACATTCACTCACCTTCAGCTCATCGACCGTTGTTGTGTTGATCCCGTCTTCGACGATCAGACTAGGCAGCTGGACGGTCGATGTCGTGCCGACATCATCCGGCTCGACGGTGGTCAATTGAGCAGTGGTCAACGAGACGGTAGTCCGTGCAAGTACGATCGATGACGACAAACACAAGGAGAGCAGCAATGATGCGACCATGCTCTTCCACCTTGCCATAATAAGTCAAGGAAGTTTCACGTTTTCGAAATATTAAAGAGCAGAAGTAGTGAATATCTGCAAATTTACTTAGGAATATTACAATATACCTTGCTTCGAAATGAATATACCACTTTGAATTTTCTTCTAGATCAGTATTATGTTGCACAATTTTCCAGAAGATTTGAGAAACAAGTCAAGTTCCGTCAACTAACAATGTTAGAATGTGTTTATAAAGTTTATAAAGGGTCCCTGCAACCGGATCTCTAATCAAACTGTCCGCCAAAAAGCTCAGGTGCACTGCGAACTCTTTTCATTGGTTCGCTTCTCGGTTCGCGTCACTAATTGATGCGTTCCCCATTGGACGGCCTTTCATTCGTAGCCACGCCCCGGCGCGGTTGCGTGCTATAAAAAAGCGCTACTGCTACTGTGGCAGGAGAAATGGTCAACATCACATGCATTATTGAAACATGTATTACCTCGTCTTCCCACTAAATTTAGAACTTCCCTTCCTAGGAAGGAAGAGAAAATAATAAGACGTTTACGATTAGGAGTAATAGGTTTGAATTATGACTCGTATAGACTGGGCTTTCATGAGAATGGTTTTTGTGAGAGATGTCAGGTAATGGAAACTGTACATCACTTTTTAGTAGTATGCCCACAATATATGATAGAAAGAGCTATGCTCATAATTGAAACGGGTATAAATGAAGGAGAAGATATAAAGGAATTATTAAAAAGTGGTGATATTACTACCCAAAGAGCACTTGTGCGATTTGTAAACAGGACGGCTCGTTTTGTAGGCTTTTGAATAAATGTTATGTATATATATGGATCATAAATAGTAGGAGTGAGTTTTGTAAAGTTTTGATGGACTTGTCGCTATAATTTAATTAAACTAATGATACAGTGTTGAGTTTTGTATGAGTAGGCGTGATTATTGTATCACTTTGATTGTTGTGTTGCTACATGTTTTGTTGGTCTCTTGTTTATTTATAATTTAGTTAATATCATACAATATTGTCTAGTATGTATATAATATGTTGATGCCAAGCTACACATCAGTGGCGGGAGTCCCGTTGTGAGAGCAGGCACCAGACATAGTAAGAGAGAGTTTTGTTTATTTTGTATTGTATTGTGTATTGTAAACACACTGTTTATATTGGTATTAGTATTATTATTATTATTATATATATATATATTTTTTATTATTAAGAAAATTAAATGCATAAGTCAATCAAATGTATAATTAAATAGGCCTGTATGATAGAGGCACAAGCTGCGGGTGCAGTAGTGCTTCTTTATGCAGGCCATACAGGGCATAAGAAGATTATAAAAATGCATAAGTCCATAAAATGCATAACTATATATGAGCCTGTATGATAGAGGTACAAGCTGCGGGTGCAGTAGTGCCTCTTTATACAGGCCATACATTAATATATAAAAGTAATTATATATAAAGTAGTATAAAGGGTGTTGTTATGTAAACGTATGTATGTATTAATTGAAAGGGGAGTATGATATGAGCACAAACTGCGGGGCAGCAGTGTTTTACCATACAAGCCTTTAGAAGTCGGATAGAAACATACTATTTATTTTGGTATTAGTATTTTTGTTTTTATACAAAGAAAAATAAATGCATAAGTTAATGAAATGTATAATTAAATAGGCCTGTATGATAGAGGTACAAGCTGCGGGAGCAGTAGTGCTTCTTTGTACAGGCCAAGATAGATAGAAAAACACTATTTTTTAGTGGTATTAGTACCCTTGTATTTTGTATAAGAATATTAAATGCACAAGTCAAAAAAATGTATAACTATATGAGCCTGTATGATAGAGGTACAAGCTGCGGGTGCAGTAGTGCCTCTTTATACAGGCCATACACTAATATATAAAAGCAATCATATATAAATATGTATTGTATTATGATTATTTCAGTTTGTAAGTGAAGTGGAAAAAAGAAGACAAAGTTATGTCGTTACATGTTTTTTTTTGTTTGTTTTTTTTCTTTGTATAATTCAGTTAATATCATACAATATTGTCGAGTATGTATATATTATGTTGATGCCAAGCTACACATCAGTGGCGGGAGTCCCAATGTGAGAGCAGGCACCAGACATACATGTAGTAGGAGTGAGTTTTGTTTATTTTGTATTGTATTATGATTATTTCAGAAGACAAAGGTATACCATGTATTATGTATTTGCACTAACATGCACAAAATAAGCCCACTAAATGTTTGCACTAATTTGTTTAAGAATTACTTTATTAAGAAGTAGGAAACAAAAAATGCATATTGCGATAATTCATTAGTAGCTTTAAAATAGTGTTTATTTATGAATATATTTGTTTTGTTTGATTTCGCTTTATTATTATACTATTATAATTACGTGTTGTAAGAGGATCGTTTTGACCATAAGAGGCCCACTTCCACATATGTGGCGGGAGTCCCGATGTGAGAGGTGGGCTTTCTTATTGAAATAAGGAAAATTGTTATATTTTTGTATATAAAAGTAATATTCATAATAAGGTAGGAGAAAAGAAAAAAAATGAAATATCGCAATATTTTTAGCGGTGCCCATATAAATAATTTGTTGATGATATATAAAATTGTATAATACTTTAAAAATATGTGAAGATGAAATCAATAGAAAAGCAATTGGCAACAATAGTCAGATTTGACTGATTGCCACCAAACTAAACAACAACAACAACAACATTTTGTTGTTATTACTTACCGGCGTTCATACAAAATGCTATTATGTTTGTTATCCTGTCGTTTATTAAACATGTTAAAAGAGCGTTTCAGGTTTGAAACTGATAAAGCGTTTGACCGAGACAAAATTACAACAGAAATAACTATGCTGCCATGATCTTTAGATACCCTGCCTACATAATAACATTGAAGATAATGTAAAAATAAATATAACATGAATTATACTAAACATAATGTAGAATTAATTCTAACATGAATTGTATTATGGTATATCATCTTTATTAAATTAAAAAGAATAACACAAGATGTAAATCATGTAGAAAACCTAGGTCCATTGTCACAAATTAAACGAATAAACCATTTCAAAGTGACATGAGGCAGGGTAAACAGAACAAAACAGGTTCATCGACGCAACAATATAACATTTACATTTCTTAATATTTTGAACTTCATAAACATATAATTCATACAAAGTCAAAATATAATTGTTCTAACAAAGACAATTAATTATACATAATCTATCTTGAAAATAAATCCAATGAACATTCATTATTACATAATTAACAGAAAAACACAATTAGTATGCATTGATAATATCAATCTTTGAACTTATCACATGTTCAAGGAATGACGTCTTCCAATTTTCCAACAAAATAAAGTATGTTATTTCAACAGAGGAGGGCAAATTAGTGAGTATAATTATATATAGTCTTAATATATCTTACCGATTTTACAGTATTTTAGATTACTCAATTAAGATTGTTCGGATAGTAGGAGAGTATAAAGTAGGGAGATAGAGAGAGTGGGAGGTAGATGTAGAGATAAGAATAATGTAGAAATAAATATAAATTAATTAACTTGAACGTAATGTAGATCTTGATTTAAAATGACCTAATTGTGACCACATTTTTAAATCCCCACATAAATTCACTTATCTAAATGTATAAACAAAAGTACATACTTTTATTTTAACTGAATTTCGTATGCGTTCTTAGAACATGTTCGTGTCTCAAGATAAATTGCATGTGAAGGTACCTTGAATTTAATGCCAATGTTATTTGGGCCGATATTAGAAATTATTTTGTTTATGCATGCATCGACTATTTCTAAAAAAAACAATAAACATCACATTCAATACCATTTACGAATGATTCATACCAAGTAGTGAAAACTTAAAGATATATCACGAAAACATGTATTAAATTATAACTAAATGCGATTAAAATGTTGTTAGTATCACATTAATGATTGTGTTAAATATTCACCATAACATTTATCATCTTATTAAAATGTGATGTAATGGTTCAAATTAAGTTTGCATACAAGACCACATTATGTCTTCCTGCACATACCTATAAAAGACCACACTCTACACTTTGGAGAGTAGCCAGAAGAAGCCTGTAGTCTACCAGCGAAACGTCGCCTTACAAATAAAGAAAGTTGCCAGCTTTTTTATTCTTAACATGATATAATATACGTAACAATATCAAAATTACCTGTATATTGGTATTTGATTTACATGGAACCTAATCTAATTCCGCAAGATCGAAACAACTGATACATTTTATTCTCCAGTATTTGTATTATAATGTTATGATAACCCTTACATATGAGCCATTTTGACTATAATTACTTTGTAAACTCCCTATGCAACAAATGTTTCACTACTGAGCATACTGTGGAAAATAGTCAATGTTAAAGCAAAGAACTCAACTTATATCATTTGCATCTTTAAGTTATCTTTATAAAGTCAAACAAAAATAACATTTTTAAATACATGATTTAGTGCAATATGCGCTATACGGCGTGTGTGTTTGACGTCAAAGTCATGGTCTGTTAATCTGTTAAATACACAAGAAAAAGAAAAACAAATACAAGTACGTCTTCTTTTGAATCGAATCCAAGACATCACGATTGTATTATTATTAGTTTACACTTTTGGGGAGTGAGAAACTTTTCAATATTCAGGCTTCAAGTTTGATGTTGGGCTGCTTGCTTGAAATGTAATTCTAGCGGTTTCCTCATACCTTGTTGTATATTCGTATTAACAATAAAATCATGGGACAGGTTTCGGTTTTTCAAATTTCCCTTTCGTTACAAAGATATGTACGATCGAAGTATTCAGATAAGAAAAACTCCCCCGGAGTTTTGAAACCGTGTACAAAGTGAGTGCAGTGAGTTAGTAAATATAACTTTGCATTTCGCTCATTACTTGGCCATGCAATGTCCATTTGACTTGAAATGTTCACACAATACCCTGTGGACATATGAGATAACAACAATATACATTGCATCAACCCTTCATCACTTTTTGCACATGTCAACAAAGTTACTAGATCCCTATAAAGAGTATGATGATTAGGAAGTTTAATATATTATTCTGCAAATACCCACATAATCTTTAACCCTTTATGTATTACACGAGCATAGCGTTTGTGTCGTAATCTAATGGTCAGTCATTGGTGTTGGACTGAATAGTTTTGATATTGTTATTTCAAACATAGGGAAACTGACCAGATACAAAGAAAACAAAAACTAGTAAATCATAATTTCTTTGCTGATTTTAGCTTTGTTCTGTTTCACTATCAAAATAAACATACATTAACTCAATATATACACTAACATCGTGATGGTACTTAAGCCTCTCCTTACCACTGGCTAATTGTGTATTAAGTTACAAACTGTTCTTTGTGAAACGATCTCAGCGTCAGTGCGTAATAACATAATAACCCATATGCTTGGCAGTGAGACGGTTAAACCGCACAGATCGACGGCAACCCTCTCATTGAATAGGGCCGTACTATAAGTGGGTTAAGTGGCGTTTCGATCCCCCACCCTCCTGGACAATGGTCCCCAGCGCCCCTGGCGGACCCAACGCCGGAACTAAATTTCTATGGATAATTTTGTAAGAATGTCAAACAGATCTTCCATGGACAATATTGATGCTGGCAACATTTTGCCGGGGTTGGTACGTGAGGGGGGTAACTGGGTTCCTTTGCACAAAAGCAAATATAAACCCTTCACCAAGTGTTTGCCCCCAATTTGAGATATTGTTGAAAATTTTATATATTTTTTGCTCAAAATTGTGCCAAATATGACAGGAGGATTGATAAGATGCGTTTTGAATAGTGACAATATCTCTTGACGATATCTCTTTCAAATGTGTAACAGATCGAGAAGTCTAACTCAAGTCAAAACCAACACAACTTATTTAAAACTGTAGCGGTTCTCACATACCCCGTCGTATTCGCATTGCCAATAAAAGCATGATATCGGTTTTGGTTTTCCGAACTTCACAAAATTAGCTCCGGGCGCCGCACGATTTGTTTACTATACGGCAGATTTTCTACTATTTCGTGGAGTTGGAATATCGTACAATGTCTGTGATATCTTTGTGTAGTGGTCAGATATTTCCCGGGGCACGTACGATGATTTTAAATCGCACGGCTCCAGTACTTACAATCTAAGCGCTCGTACGGACGCCTTGCGGGACTCGTACGGACAAAGCAAGATACTATTACGATATCGTTGACATAATTATCACGACTATTGTACGATTTGAGTGGAAATGTTCAACGGCGACCGTACCATAGCCACGGTCTCCTTGCGGTCGCCGCAAGATTTCACCCAAAAGTGGCATCGTACGGGCGCCAGATCCCAAATCGGAGCATTTGTGACCTAGACATAAGCAAATATGTATGATTGAAGTTATCTGAGTTGACGCTCTCCACGGGAGAATCTGTTGTTCTCTGCCTACTTTTAGATTGACGAGTAACAGCTCAATCTATAACATTGAACTACATATGAGCAAAATAATACAAATTGTATATGAATATCGAAGTTAGCGATGTCCACCATGAATATAGCGAATTACATAACGTCAATTTCATGTTTTGTTAATAAACCTTACAAAGTCTTCAACGATACGTTTAATGAACTTATGTAGCAAATTTTGATAATAAATGTGTGTTACTAGAAACATCAATTCATCCTTAATGGGGGTAACTTAGTTGCTTAAGTGACATTATTGTAATTAGGTAATTGTAATTGCAATTGTTAAGTAGTATAGTAGAATTATTGTAAAGCGCTTAGAGAACATTAGTTATTAAGCACTATAATATAACTAACAATGTATTATCAATGAAAGAATGTTTATGGTCTTGGGATGAAAACATAAAGCCTGATCAGAAATCTCCAATAATATGTTTCGCACTAACAAAATTGTCCTTGATAACGTAGTCTAAAATGTTTAGCCTTTAATGTTTTATAGTAACTAGAGGGTCCGTGCCTGCACTGGCACGTGGTCTAGCGCCCTCATTCGACAAAAAATACACAAGGCATGACGATTTGTATAGCCGGAAAGACAAACAAACAAGAGTCTCCTGTTTTAGTAGTATAGATATACATGCATTTTCGAAGGGCAATTGACCAATAATAATTTAAAGTTCCACCGACTCACAAGGAGCTGAACAAAAGGCTTTAGCCAACATAACACATTATATTCTCATGCTATAATAACCAACTAATCAACACTTTTTATCACATAATCATATGTTACTAATCGCCCCTGATTGTATCACTTTACGTTAAGAGACACACGACATGTGTACTTATATCTCACGTTCCGTCTCACACGCACACCCTCTTGTCATTTCACTAAAATTATATATGTTTGTATGTTTGTGTGTTTGTCTTTCACATTTCAATCCCATTCACCATAATTATTCACATTCGAAATCATATCAGTAACTTAGGAAAATGGAGACGAGTATATACAATTATACAGTTCATTTTATTCATGTACATCAACCATAATGCTACATTACCAATTCATTACCATGTCATACAATCTTTATTTTCACTAGTTATATGGAATGGAATGGAATTCAGAATACAGTATAATGTATAGATTGTATACAATCTTTGAGGGCACATGCCCACAGGCCAACAGTGGCAGTGCTTACACTACTGATGTGAGATGTCTGTGCCCACATATGCCAACAGTGGCAGTGCTTACACTACTGATGTGAGATGTCTGTGCCCACATGCCAACAGTGGCAGTGCTTACACTACTGATGTAAGATGTCTGTGCCAACATGTCAACAGTGGCAGTGCTTACACTACTGATGTGAGATGTCTGTGCCCACATGTCAACAGTGGCAGTGCTTACACTACTGATGTGAGATGTCTGTGCCCACATGCCAACAGTGGCAGTGCTTACACTACTGATGTAAGATGTCTGTGCCCACATGTCAACAGTGGCAGTGCTTACACTACTGATGTGAGATGTCTGTGCCCACATGTCAACAGTGGCAGTGCTTACACTACTGATGTGAGATGTCTGTGCCCACATGTCAACAGTGGCAGTGCTTACACTACTGATGTGAGATGTTTGTGCCCACATGTCAACAGTGGCAGTGCTTACACTACTGATGTGTGATGTCTGACGAACTGGTATCAATATAAATTATGTAACAACAATATACACGAACGGAGGGACATTTCTATTCTACAGCAGAAAACAAAGGTTTGTTTGTTTGTTCGTGTTTTTATTTGCAAATAACATGGCGATACAAATACACCGAAATAGGGGAACGAATTTATATCCACCAGATCACACATTTAACACATGAGCAATGAATGTAAATACTGAACATGCTATTTCATACAATTGCATTTATTTTACTTTTTATGTTTAATCCCCTGGCATTTGATTAATTGTTGTCTTGAATTGACACTCTTTGTTTAGATAAATCAGTTGTATTATACAGAATCTTATAATTTCTTATAAAGTCATGTTTGTACCTTTTCAAGTTTGTACTCTTACTTTAAATGTTGTGTTATGTGGCATTTCCCGGTTCGAAACTCGCTTTTTACTACTATAATTCTGCTATTATCATATCATAATACAAAGTCGGTTTGGTAATACTTTAAAGCGCTTTGATTGATACAGCACAGTCTATTATACTATACATATTAATTAATACAATGCTTGATGCATCTAACTTCTTCATGACGCGACGAAAGCGACTCAGAAACCGCGTCGATCACGGGGGGGGGGGGGGGGGGATGGAGGATATAACCCCCCAATATTCGAGGTGCTGGGGATGGCCTGTATTATCACCCCCCCCCCCCCCCCCCCCCCCCAATATTTGGGGTTCAGAAATATAAAATAACATTAAAATGAAGGGACATTACCCCCTTCTTATTCATTATGAGACAGTTGATACAATAGTCTTTTTTAAACTATATTTTGAGAGTGCTAAACATTACTGCCCAAATCCAAAATCTTCCGGGGGCTGCATCCCCTGGAACCCCTATTAAGGCCATCTGGCCAAGTCCCTTGTATACACACCTAATCAGGATTTCCCGCTATGCCCACTAAAAATGAGCTAAACATTCAACATACTATTGGATATGTAACGGTTTTACGTATTTACATAATTATGAACAACATATTTAGTTCTTAATATTCAAAATCCTAAAAGCCTAAAGCTGTACCCCCCATTGAGATTACAAATGTGAGGGCAGTATCACTTGAATGATTCAGTTCAGGGTTCCAGCAGGGTGCTTGCAATGTGCACTTCATAATCTGAACATTTCTAAACAGCTAACTCAGAAAATGCCCGTTGACTTTAATTTAGGTGTCATGTTGGTTAAGAACTACTTTTTCCCCTACCCCCCCCCCCCCCGTCATAAAATCCTGGACACACTACTATACTAGGTTGGTCGCTTTACTCTCTCGCCGATGATGGACGAAATGACGTTTCACACCCCCCCCCCCCCCCCCCCCCCCCCAATGGGGAGAAGAAATCGACGCCCTTGCATTGTAGTAATGCGGTATATGTACCACTGAAATAATGTTCCAGGACTAACAATTAATCACACATCTAACACGTGTATACATAACGCTGGTTATCATGTTGCAAGTATGAACAGTATTACTACTGGTACCACATTCAACACAACTCCGGTCAAATTATAAGTGGATTCATAGTGTGTTTATTTGTTTTTATGTTGATTTGTATATGCAAATGAATCCAATATATTGTTAATTTGATCATCATACCCATTGACCTAACGGACAAGAAATAATTGTAACATTCCTTCTTCATTTATGTTAAGTGTTGGTGCTATTCATGGCATATATGCATATTGAAATAGATATTAAACACATATTGAATAGAAGTTACTAATCAAACAATTCCGCACGTTAGGCTTCCTTGCAGCGAGGATAGGCAATGATTGTATGAATTCCAATGTGGTTTTACACGACGTTATCATGCAGCCACTTGTAGACCACGTCTGCGTTGCGGCTGACCCAGTTGATGTTGGTCTGGACGCGTTCTAGAGCCTGCTGGCGCCCTCGCTCACCAGCACCAGCTTCAGGGTATTCAGCGAAAAACTCTTGCATCTGCGGAGGAAGGGGGTGAATAATGAAAGGAGTACCAATCATTTGAATGATAAAATCCGTTTTAATTTATAATTAAACCGAAGAGAGATATGTGGATTTCTACAAAAGTAATGTATACGATAGAAGGATGTGGATAGAAAATGTATCGGTAGAGATCATTTTGTAGTATTATCTATTCATAATCATTTGGCATATACAGATAGATAAATCCAACTACAATTGCAATCAGTAATATCAAGATATTAAGCAAATAACCATTGACTGGGAGGGTAGGCCTGCGCCTCGGCAAGATAGTATAATTTCAGTTCGCCATCACCCTTCCCAGTCGATGTTTTTGTATAATATATTTGATGGAATGAATACATGTATGTAATTACAACTTCTGCAAGTGGTTTATGTTTTGATTTTTATTCATTCATTTATTTATTCATGTATTTATTAATTTATTATTATTATTATTATTATTTATTTATTTATTTATTTAATTTATTTATTGTATTATTATTATTTTTTGTTGTGGGGGGGGGGGGGGGGGGGCGTTGTATAAATATTAATCTGTTCCTCCTTTTCGATCGCCAAAATGAGAGGAATAATATGAATAATGAATACGACGAGCAAGCTTGAAGTTACCTCTTTGAGTTGTAGTTCAGTGCTGTAGTATTCCGTTATACTCGGGATCATGCGACCCAGGGAGCGTGAGCCTAGTCCGAATCTGATTGAACAAACAAACAAACATTTTCTCAATCGAAACAATAATAATAATTAACCTCATATTTCGAGTTACATAGCGCCTAATATGAATCATCTCTAGGTGCTTTACATCATCCAGATTTTAAAAGATCGATTTTAGTAATGTTGCACTCTTGATAACTTTCTTTTATGAATACTAATAGACAACAACATTTTATGCACTGGAATATGATTTCTGCTCACAACTGGTGGCAATGAGTTGTGAACATGTTTGAAATTACTTATGACACGATAATTAGCAACATTTCGTTTTAAATATGTATGAATACCATATGTAAATTATATAGCAACACACACAATCTAAACAAGGTCCTGATGGTACTTTTCCTTTACTTGTCTTAATGTACAACAAATGTTGCAATTTAAAAAGTATGAATAATTAACTTTAAATATAAATAAGCGTCAACAATATGGCTTGTATGGGGTAATTCTGTTGGGCCAGTATATATTTTAATGGGCTATTTTCAATTAAGTTTTATTTTGGAAACAGTATCCAATATAATATCATAGTGCGAACTACAACATAATCCAGATTTGAAATATCACCAAAGCACCATGACACACAAACATTATGAATAAATACCGTATATACGGAATAATGTATTTCAATTTTCTAAAATAGCTATTTCATTGGCAAGAGCAATGGTCATTTTGCCGAGCTTTAGTAACCAAAGACAAAGACGCTTTTGAGATGTGGTGGTACAGAAGGCTTTTACAAACGACTGTTGTAAAAAGCCTGTTATCATTAAAAAAGAGCAATTAAAACACAAAAGGGCGTTTTCTCTAAAAAAAAAGCATTGCTTTCAACCATTTTTCATACACAATTATGCATGTGTTGAATTAATGATTAAATAGAGAGATCATCAACAACTATTTAAAAACCTCTTTTGAACATTTTTGAAACAGTGTAGGCATTTTTTTTTTTTTTTTTAATCATCGAATATATCTGGGCCCCAGATTTTTC
The DNA here is from genome assembly GCA_037951105.1 of Echinarachnius parma. Lineage (NCBI taxonomy): Eukaryota > Metazoa > Echinodermata > Echinoidea > Clypeasteroida > Echinarachniidae > Echinarachnius > Echinarachnius parma. The sequence continues at coordinate 45,680 of JBAMJV010006972.1, read as the reverse complement.
AGCCGTTTATAAACCGATTTTGATCAAATAAAGTTTATTCTGCCATGCTCTTTCAAATTCTACACTCAGCTTTTCATTATCTCACAAACAAATTATTTCGTGCAGCGCCCTCTATACCAAAATTGAACTACCCCTTACATTAAATCTTTTGTTCCTCTATACCAACAACATTTTTAACAATTATTAAAGCTCAAAAAGGGTGTCGTTGCAGTCAGTTCTTCTAGCATCCTTTAGCATTTCCAAAAATGACACTTGACCATGTGAGTGTAATATTGAAAGTCGATGATAGAATAATTTGTCGAAGCCTTGTTATCCATTGTATTGGTATTAACCACCTTGGCACGTTGGATACATTGTCGTGGGTCTTTTCATTGTTAGTGAGAGGTTTTTAGTGGGTGGGGAAAACAAAAAGGAGAAGGCGGATGTGGTTACCAACCTTACAACAACAACACCAACAACACAGCACAGCGTTTACGGGTTTTTGGGGAGAGTACCTCTTCAAGGTTCAAGGCTTATTATAGAGAGTATGGTGAAGTTTATTGATTTAGTCCTGAACAGAAACACTAAATTAATCTAATTCATCTGTGTCTGACCTCTCCATGAGCAATTAAGCGTGTACAAATGAATGGCCACCTCATAAATTGGGGCTCAAGGGTTAATTTCAAACAAACAAAACTCACTATTACTAAGTCAAAGGCAGATTTTGTTGGGAAAATTGATTGAGAATAAATTGGGAGAAGGTACAATGGACAGGTATGGGGATGATGATGATGAGGATGTTAACTATAATAGGGGAAAGTGGGAAGGGGCTTACCGTATTGGAAATCGGTTACTGTAAGGGAATTGGGGATGATGGTAAAACAGAGTGAGAAAGACATTTATTTCTAGAAAATATATGAAAGTGGGGTGATATTGGGCTGGGTAGAGAAATATGCCAGAAGAAGAGGAACGTTTTCATAAATAAGTGAAATACGTGAAATAAGTGATGAAGCTGTTCAAGGAAAGAAATTGATATAAGAATGAAGATTTTTTTATGAAACATGTTTTAATAAAACATTCACTAACGGCAATTACGTCTCCCCAAGAGCACCTCAGTGTCGGCCTTTGAAGGCAAAAAGAAATGGGTGGGGTCGGGCAAGTGAAAGCAAGAAGGAATGGGTGGGGGAGTGGGGTCGGGCAAAGGAAAGCAAGAAGGAATGGGTGGGGGAGTGGGGTCGGGCAAAGGAAGGCAAGAAAGAATGGGTGGGGGAGTGGGGTCGGGCAAAGGAAGGCAAGAAAGAATGGGTGGGGGAGTGGGGTCGGGCAAAGGAAGGCAAGAAGGAATGGGTGGGGGAGTGGGGTCGGGCAAAGGAAAGCAAAAAGGAATGGGTGGGGGAGTGGGGTCGGGCAAAGGAAGGCAAGAAGGAATGGGTGGGGGAGTGGGGTCGGGCAAAGGAAGGCAAGATGGAATGGGTGGGGGAGTGGGGTCAGGCAAAGGAAAGCAAAAAGGAATGGGTGGGGGAGTGGGGTCGGGCAAAGGAAGGCAAGATGGAATGGGTGGGGGAGTGGGGTCGGGCAAAGGAAGGCAAGAAGGAATGGGTGGGGGAGTGGGTTTGGGCAAAGGAAGGCAAGAAGGAATGGGTGGGGGAGTGGGGTCGGGCAAAGGAAAGCAAGAGGGCATGGTTGGGGGAGTGGGATCGGGCAAAGGAAGGCAAGACGGCATGGGTGGTGGAGTGGGGTCGGGCAAAGGAAGGCAAGATGGAATGGGTGGGGGAGTGGGATCGGGCAAAGGAAGGCAAGACGGCATGGGTGGGGGAGTGGGGTCGGGCAAAGGAAGGCAAGAATGAAGGGGTGGGGAGTGGGGTCGGAGAAGGGGAACAAGAAGGTGCAAGGACATTTGAGCGAATGAGGGTGGGAGTGGGGAGCTTACGTGTGGGAGAAAACTTACTTGGCAACCATCTCTTCCCAGCGAGTCCTAGCCCAATCCCAGGCAATAGGGTTACCGACGGGATTGTCGGCAACATAGCCAACCACGCTGAAGAAATCCTGCGAACGCACAGGACTGTTATTCTCCAGAAGCAAGTCCAGATAACTAACAAGACAAATCAAAACAAAATTGTGTATAAAGGATATTAGATTAAATAAAACTACATTCACAGAAAGATATACATACACACACTTACACGAACGCACATACACACTCACACACACACACACACACACACACACACACACACACACACACACACACACACACACACACACACACACACACACACACACACACACACACACACACACACACACACACACATACTTGTAATTGGTGCAAATCGGGGATGGTAATTTTGAGTCTATTTAACCCCCATCCGGGGACAGTTGTGCGTGGTATGTTTAATGCAAGTGGGGACACACAAATGTGAAACCGGGGACACCCAATTTGAAACCGGTGACGCCCAATTTGTGTGTGACATTTAACAGGCAACCAGGGATGTAGATTGGTGCATAGTAATTTTTCCATATTTCCAACATAGCCCTATATGCAAGTACATGTAATTGCACCACTCTCACTATGTCCACAAAATAGGGGACCGTCCCCGGTTCTGATACGTCCCCGGTTTGAATGTACGGTGTCATACTTACGTCCCCGTTTGGAGGTGATTACACACGCAATTTGAAACCGGGGACTCCCAATTTGTGTGTGGCAGTTAACAGGCAACCAGGGATGTACATTGGTGCATAGTAATTTGTCCATGTTTTCAACATAGCCCTATATGCAAGTACATGTAATTTGCACCACTCTCCCTATGTCCACAACATAGGGGACCGTCCCCGGTTCTGATACGTCCCCGGTTTGAATGTACGATGTCATACTTACGTCCCCGTTTGGAGGTGATTACACACATACACACACACACACACACACACATGTATACCACATACTCTCTCAAACAGTATATATTATATTTTTAAGTCTACATAATGTACAAAAACACAACAACAAAGAGACAAACGGAAAAACGACCCCATATATATATATCTTACTTGGCAAGTATCCATGGAATCCTGGACTGCGCCATTCCGTACAAGAGCCGCGATCTCTCTGAGGATACATCAGATGCTCCGTAGTTCTCCAGTAGCTGATACCACTCCTCCTGCCCACCCACCTCCTGCATCCCAAACTGGAAGACATCCGACCGGATGTTGGGTGGTATGCTGAAGGAAACATTTGGAAATATCAATGTTAATTTAGAGAAATAATAATTGTAGTTATATCAATATTAATACAATTTGTAGGCTTACATATAATATTTATACACTAATTTGATTTGAATTTAATTTCTGATCCAAAATGATTCGATTCAATTCAATATTATTGTAGTATGTAATTGCATTACATTCTAGGCCACCATCCACTTTTCCAGACCACTATCGACTCAAGCACCCTGCTTATGATGGTTGGTCTGCTGCATTTATTTTCTTTGTAATGACATAGATTAGTTATTCACACATCCACATTATGATTTTATTGCTATTCTGATGTCACTGTTTTCTCACTTAGATGTATAGATTTAAAAAAAGATTCTCTGTTTTATTTAATTTTGGTTTTGTAAATAAATGCAAAAATAAAATGAGACTGAATTCAGCTGAATATGGTTGTTAACGTAGTGTAACATGTAATTTAGTGAAAGGGAAAATTGACAAGCCGATGGTAAGTCCAGCTGATGTATGGATTGGAGGCGCCGAGGTGGTGGTGGCAACATAGATAAGAAGTTCTAAGAACAAAGACAGAGCTGGAAGAACAAGGTTTGGCAGGATGAGAAATACGTGTATTGAGGATCAACACAGTCAGGAAAGTGTAGTGGCAAAGTAAGAGAAGCAAGGCTTAGACAGAATAGACATATATATTAGAATAAGCACATGATAAGGGAGACATACATGATATTACATTATATCATTTGACTTAGTAAAATACGCGTCGTTGATTGGCTAAACACGGTCACATGACTGGGGTGTCAATTTGTTATGACACCATGGACAGAGAGTTATTTATATACTACTTCTATGGTTATGACCATAGAGGTTATGACACCCCTCTGGCGCGCGCTGCAAAAGAGATTGCATTATGACGTCACAATGAGAACCAAAGGTACACGTACAATCTACATGTACCGTATGTTGTTTTTGACTGATTTCATTTTCAAATGCATGAATTTGTATTAGCCCGCGGATTTAGCCAGATGATATAACAGTTGTTAACTTTGTTGTCGGGGAAAATCACAGAATGTTCCCTCGGGATTTAAAATGCTATTTCGTGAAGAAAATAAGTCCCTCGACTTCGTCTCGGGACTTATAATCTTCCCTCAATAGCATTTAAAATCCCTCGGATGGAACATTCCGTGATATTCCCTCCACCACCAGTTAAAGGAGAATTCCGGACGATTTAAAACAAAATACAGGATATTGGAAATAAATCTAGAGATGTGCTTGAATATTTTCAGGATTTGACTCACTTTGGTTGATTTTTAAGAGATTTTTCTAATGTCATTAACTCTGCGGAAATAATTACATTTACCGCACACAATCATGAGACCCTTACGTAGCACCCTCACTTTGCTCAATTTCTTGAGTAGGCTTGAATCCAGTGCCACTGCATTGTGATCACTGCATGTGTCATTCATAATAGCCGGTCATGCAGAGCCAGCAAATTCAATAACCACGTTTACAGAACTTTGTGTCTATTCAAATTCCAATGAAAGCCAAACGTGTTACAATATCGGGCAGGCATTCAAACGGTTCAACAATGCAGTGAATCTCGCACGTCACAAATTGGTGCATTGTGGGAGAGAACAAGCTCGCTCGCGAATTTTTTTCATTAGAATTTCAAAACCAATTATAAGAACCCACAATCATACTTTTTTCATACAAAATTGTGTTTAGTGACCTAGAATATCTGTCTTTCAATCATTAGAAGCTTGAATTCGTATGGAAGTCCCCTTTAACAACTGTATAATATTGATAGGGACTCTGTGTATATAGTTGTCGGGTAGATGGAACAAAAGACGACTAAATAGGAGGTTTATGGACGTGAAGAGGGAGGACATACATGTACAGTGATTGGTGTAAAAGAGGAGATTAACAGGGCAATGGGAAATGGCTGAGTTTTGGTCCGATGATGAGAACAATATCACGTACTAGCTGCCGTTGAGGTAGTCATAGAATATTTCCACTACTTTATCCAGGCAGTCCCTGTTGCCATGACGACATGATAGGTCCAGGATGTCATTGCGAAGGTATCTGCATTAAAATGAGACAATATCGATGGGTATTTATTCACGACAGTTACTACTTACTACTTTATATTTGATAATTATCGATGATATTGTCACATTCAATATATATGGTCCACAACTAAAACATGTGAACAAAGAAGATAACTGTAATTTGACGCATTTTTTACTCATTAAAAATGGATTACAAGTGCTGAGATTAGTTGTAAATGATTATATTGTTGAGAACAAAAATCAAAGATAATACAATTGTTATTTTCTTCACAAAAGTCTTTAAAGATGCATGCATATTTTGTTGCAAAATAGGAATGTCTATCAATGGCTATTTAATGCGGAATCTTTCCACGATATTTGTAGCAGTTACCCAAGAATATTTTGTTGCAAAATAGTAATGTCTGTCAATGGCTATGTAATGCGGAATCTTTCCACGATATTTGTAGCAGTTACCCAAGAATATTTTGTTGCAAAATAGTAATGTCTGTCAATGGCTATGTAATGCGGAATCTTTCCACGATATTTGTAGCAGTTACCCAAGAATGATATTATGATTGAATCAATTTCATATTGAAGGGATCGTATTGTAAAATTTATTATCATTGTGTTATTTACACAGTTCAAGTGTTAATTCAACTTACTTCTCAATATGATCACCATTATCTTCCCAACCCAAGGAGTTGTATAGTGGCGTTGCTAGGTCTTGGATGTATTTCTGTATAGAGACAAATATTATTCAACAACATGAATAAATAACTTGGCAATCCTGACTAAAATGCATTGACATGAAGAAAATAAAGACTTCTTCCTGCACACACACTAACATGACCACTACCGGCTGTATTCTTGACCGCCACTCACTATTTACACCCTCAACGAGGTATAATTATTACGACATAGCTTTTCATATCATCAGCATACTAAACAATCTCATGACAGTATAACAACAAAATCTACATCTAATTTATTACTCCTACCAAAAACAATACCAACAACACCGCTACCACCACCACCACCACCATCACTTCAGTTTACAACCCAACTACTGCCAAATCACCACCAAAAGCAAAATCACCACAACCACTACCACGGTAACACTTTAATCACAAATGTACCCAAAACAATCATCACCGTAATTATCAACATCATCATCAATAATATCACCATTACCATATTTTCGTCATCATTATCATCATCATCATCATCATTATTATAATCATCGTCATGATCATCATCACCAACATCATCATCATAATTTTCGTCGTCGTCGTCGTCATCATCATCATCATCCATCATCATCATCACCACCAACAACATTATCATCATAATCACCATCATCATCATCATCATCATCACCATCATCATCATCATCATCATCATCATCACCATCATCATCATCATCACCATCATCATCATCACCATCATCATCATCATCATGATCATCATCATCATGATCATGATCATCATCATCATCACCCTGCTTACCCTCCACAGTCCGTAGCCCCTCTGGTATCGCATGATCTCCCCGAGCCATAGGATGTTGTCCCTAGCGGTGTCCCAGGGCACGTAACTATCCTCCACTGCAAGGTACTTCGTGATTTCCAGGGCGACGTTATAATCCAGATCATTGGCACTGCGATTTATATGTGATTATAAAGCAACTATTAACTTTGACAAGCATATGTTTGATTTTGTGTCATTAATCAATATTTAATTATTTGCCTCTATATGTGGAAATATGCACCCTTTTCACTCAAGATTCTGTCATTCAGAATTCAGAATATTTGTATGAATTAATTGTTGGTGTCATGTGTAAACATGAAAATGAGCCTAATTGAAATGGTGATCAGATGCGCATGAGGCGGGGTTAGGTGCTCACCACCTGAGTTTAAAAATCCATATTCGGGCAGAATCAATATCATGAAAGACATTCTATCTTTCATTTTAATGATACATTGTCCCCTGCAACCTTCACTTGTACTTACCGAGCAAGATTGAAGGAATCGTCGATTAAACCAGCACGTTCCTCGGGACCGATGTTCTGCAAAGATGAAGACAAAACTAAACTAAATCAAAACAGGACTTGAACATTTGAAAATATGAATTTTAAATAGTTTGAATATCATGTGCTATTTAGACTAATTAAGCAAAAACTATATTGCTGTTATGCATATGATCTAATTATACAAGAAGGTGTCTATATGTCAATATTTATTATCTACGTTGTGTATTTCTTGCTCGCATTCATTGCTCGAATATGTAACTGGTTGCTCCTTCTTTTGCTGCAGAGTAAATGTATCTTATGATAGTCAATATAGGAGCCCAGCTTTCAAGAAGGATCTTCGTCAGGACAAGGAATGACAGTTACTACAGGTATGGCCTATAAAGATACATGCACATATATGCGGACAGGGGGCGAAAAGGAGGCGGAGACAAAAGACAAGGAAAACAAGGTATGTTGGTGAGAGTCAGGACTGGAACTCTCATTTTATTTTATGTTACTGTATTTTTCTTACACCTATATATTTTACCTCAAAGTTGTTCAGCAGCTCTTCGCCCAACTGGGCCCAGGTATCCTCGTCATAGTTGATTCGGTAGTAACCATAGCGACCAGAGTTAGCAACATAATAGCTATCTTCCAAAGCCGTCCAGGGAACAGTAACTATACAGCAACATTAAAAAAAGGTGCGGAAATTGTAAGTTATGATTCAAAATTGAAAACAGAATCGTGACAGAATCAATTCAAATTCATAATAATGCTGAATAGTCAGCTACGACTGAAATATCAGACCTGGGCCCCGTTGCAGAAAGAATATCGGTCGTAACTTTGCGCACGATTTTATTTAAAATGTTCGTTGCAGAAACGCCGACTTACGATTTATTTATTTACGATCGATATCCATACAGATTTGGCTTTCAAAACATAATCCAACACGGCTGGGATAAAGACAACGACTCAAATTCATAGACAGTATTATGCGAGTGAACAGAGGGGTGCGTACCCCGAAAGCCTAAGAAACGTACTTTGAGGGCTGGTAAGACGGCATCATGTGACAGGGGAGGGATCAGTGTTGCTAATTACATTTGGACAGTGGTGCGATCGCCCAATTGTATGTATTCTCAAGCCATGGAGATATATTTAGGATATCTAGATGTAGCTCCTGGCCATGCCTCGATAATTCTTTTATGCCTTGAAGATTTGTCAACAAAAAACCTATTATTTATATTATGTGTGAAAAAAAAGAGAAAATAGACAAAATAAATGCATACTTGTATATATAAATATTGATGATATAAATACATAGAAATTTAATTTTAAATAAAAAAAAAAAAAAATGTATGGTAGTTGGCGACAATAGTCACCATTGACTAATCGCCATAAAAATTAAATAACAACAACAACAACTAGAAAACAACAACAACAACATATAAAAGCAAAGAAAGTTCAAACAGCACAACAGTAGTATGTTCACGGTGTACCTTCCCGGACCAAGTCGTCTATTATTGAGCAGTAAGTACACCGTTTTCCCCCTTCCTGAATGTATTTAGCACACCAACAATGATATTAAATATGAACTTACTATGTTGTGTGGCTTTATGGAACATATCGGTCGTGCAATTTGTGTAGAATAAAAACTATTTTAGAATAATCATCTGCTAAACCGATTTGTTGCGACCGATATTATACAGCGCTGTCCCATGTACTTAAATTCACGTTGTATATTGACTGCATATAATATACTGCATGTATATCACTGCACTTTATAGCAGTGTGTTTGTGGGCTTATTATTATTATTATAATTATACAGGCAGTGTTACCCCATAATCATGCATGAAATGTTTAGTTTCCCCATGCATTAGTATTTACTGGCAGGTAATGTTTTGTAAAATTAAATATATTATAGGAGGACAAAATTAGCCTCTTGTGATGCAGTCCTATTAATATTGCTAGTAACTATGATAGTCTATGACTATAGTGCAGTGTTCAAATTCATACATACAATTTGCACTCTTCACTGTATAATTCCACAGTGGTACATCCATATAGTCAGTACAACATGGGGGAGAGAGGCATAATAATCACAAACTGGACAGGCTGATGACATGATATGAGGAAAGCGAAAGAGAGAGAGAGAAGGATTTGATGGAGCCATTGCCTGCTGTCGAGCCACTGCCGGTGTCACCCCAAGCCACAACTATATGGGATAGGTGAGAACACAATGCTTTTTTTAACAAACACCAAAGCCTTAGATTATTCTTGGATACTTTTGACTTTAGTTTGTATTTCATTAAGCATCCTGATATATTACTTTTTGTACATGGCTATATTCATGTCCATTATTAAGTAGGTCACTTGCTTAAAGTTAAAGGGATAGTTGAGTTCTTGTAAGGAGAGTACAGTTTTGGTGAAACTGAATTTTAGTAACCCAAACCTGCATCATTACATTACAAACTAATAGTTATAACTAGAAAGGAACACAAAATTACAAATGACGTAGTAAAAATCATGTTATCATTCAAAAAGAGCCGTTACAACGTAAGAGGGCGCTCTCTAAACACTCATCGGTTTCAACCATTTTGAATAAAATATTGTGCATGTGATGCTTTGTTGAAATAGTGATTAGATAGAGAAATAACCAACAACTATTTAAATACCTATTTTGTAACTTTTTGAAAAGAGGAAGCATTTAAAAAAAAATTTAACGGCTGGTTCAAAATTCTCCAATAAACCTGGGGCCCCAGCTTTATTACAAATTTTTTTTTTTTAATGGATATTTCAGCCGTCTCTGAACCGATTTTGATCAAACAAAGATGATTTTATTATTTAAATATTATACTCTTTCAAAATCTATTGAATGCAACTTTGTTTTTATTCTCATGTTTTGTATTATATTTCAGCTCATCAAGCAGCCTCTTGTGTCTGCAGTAGACGCCTGGATTTGCGGGGCTGCCTAGCAGATAGAAGACCACGACAGACGGGATCCGCCCAAGCTGGAGAAGGATGACAGCGCAAGAGGGTGTGGCAAGATTGGTAGAGCGTGTGCCTTCCAATGTGAGGTCCCAAATTCGAGCCCAAGGTATGCCACCCAGAAGGATGGAAAGGAGTTACGTAGCAATGTCTGCTCCTTGGAGGTTGCCTAGCTGGAATGGACAATGTGCACTTTTTGTGCTGACTGGGGTAAAGTGATGCAACGGGAGCGCCGAAAGACGGAACAGGTTTTTGCTTCCAAACAAATTTCTTTCTGCGGGGGGGGGGGGGGGGGGGGGGGTAGTCGGGAAGTCGTAGAAACTTTTCAAAGTGGAGACCAACCATTTTCGAAGCCGAGAACACGCTTTTTTGCAGTTTTCGAGTCCAAGACCACTCGACCGCATACATTTTGTCTCGAGACCATTTAAAATTTGAAAAAAAAACCCAAAACGGTAATTTTCGGTCAAAGGGGGGGGGGGGGGGGGTTAAACCCCCTAACCCCCCCCCCCCCCCCCGGGTATGCCTATGCGTGCGCTACATTTAAGTAGCCACAATTATTATTAATTGGGGAAAAGGAGTAAAGGACTGGCATAGTCACTAGAGAATGTATTCATTTCACTACAAAATAATAACATTCTATTTGATGGAATGAATCGAAAGTCATGTGTTGTGTACTCTTTTTGGATTAAAAATTTGAAGAATAAAAATACATGCACTTTGTTGGCCTTTTTTATTCTCAGTCAAGTAAAGCATTACCCTTTGTTTTAATACAGTTACCACTGTAATTAGTTTGCTGGTATAGAAAAGTGGCTGCTGAGAAAAGCTTGACTGGATGTTTGTGTGTGTCTGTGTGTGTGTGTGTTTATGTATGTATATATGTGTATAGTCTGTACTGTATGCATGTATGTATGAAATTATGAATCAATGTGTAACACTGTATGATTATCTGTTTTATGAGGATGAGTTTTATATGTATTTATGTGCTTGAATGAGTGTGTATGTTGGTATGTTTGCCCATGTTTGTGCCTTGTGAATAATTGATCGTAAGTTACGCCAAAGAAAAATCAGCTGTTAAAGTTACGATCAATTTTAACACTTACGACCAACAGTTACGATTAATATCAATCGTAACTTCTTTCTGCAACAGGATTGATCGTAAATTTCGGATTGGTCGTAAGTTATGAGCACTAAGGCCATTTACGATCAATTTTGGGACTTACGATCGATCGTAACTCTTTCTGCAACGGGGCCCAGGTTGGATTGACTCCCCAAACAATGCACGTTATCGCAATTAGTTTAGTTGGTTGAAAACTTATTCTGCTAACATCTCTGCAAACGCTCCATAAAAGAAACATATAGGAGCAACTTTATTGATTTCTTTGTGTGTGTGGGTGTTTGTTTAAATCAAGAATTCTCTCTGTAGTACCAGGCAAAATGTTACACTCTAACGACAATAAATATATAAATTACATAAACTTCCTGTCTATGAGTATATATTGTGTATTCAGATAACAGATATGTTAAAACCCCACTTATATAAGAATTGAATTTGTCTAGATTTTTCCTCGAACAACACAATGATGTAATTCCAAAATGTGTATAATTATGTGTATGTTAGTTTGATTTATATGTTTATGTTAATTTTGTTATTGTTATTTGTTGTAATATATTTCTGTAAAGCGCATAAAGATGTTTGTTTATATTATGCGCTATACAAATGTAATTTATTATTATTATTATGGAACACACCGCTAATTCTATAATAGATTTACTATCGATTGTTTTTAGATACTTGGTAATATTGACAGTGCACATTTGCTTTGGAAACGACAGTATTCGTGCAAACACCAACTTATTAAACAAAATAATTACAATAATAATACAAATATTACAGTTTGGTCAAAATATAATAAATTAAGGCAAGTCATACAATTTTTAGGCCATATTATCCTTGCAATGTTCACATTGAAATTTCGCTGTAAAGTTAGGGAAAATTTACTTAGTATGTCATTCGTGTTCTTATAATTTGTTTATTTTTTTAAGTTCAAGTGGGTTTATTCTTTAAAAACTTTCATCAAAAATAGAACTGAATTGAAGACGATAAAATACTTACATGGGGATCCATCCACCGACATATATGTTCGGGTTTCATTCGATTCTCCTTCAAATTTGTAATGGAAGGGGATCTGCCAGAGGTAGCTGAACAGGAGAAGAATATGGGATAAATTAGACATAACATGAGTACATGGGTGACCGAATGAAGTAGGATCCATGGATCGTATCCCAGTAAATAGTTAAATTGATTCACATCGTGCAATCATAACCCCGTTCGCACTGAAATGCACGCGTGAGAACATTATTTGTTAGTTTATTAATTTAACTAAATTATATACTGGATGCCTTTTTACAGTGTACTGTTCACCATCTAAACTCCCCGGGGAACATTCTAACAAGCCGTATACCATGCAATGAGAGCATTAGACCGATTCGAACGAATCGGGTGCCCATTTATCAACCCCATATATAAGTTATTACAAAAAGAGCATTGTTGGATAAAATTCCTTGATGACGGACACAGTTGCCCGAGCATCGGGTTCGAACTCGGGACATCTTGATTTGGAGGCACGCGCCCATGAGGTTGTGTACACCTACGAATCACATTGTTATAATAATGCTCATATATATGTGAAGAAAATGCGTACCCGTAATCGCTGCCATATTCATCGGCGCTCTTGTCTGCGTTTGGGTCGACCAGGAACCACTCCTGTTCACCCCGTAGTTCGTAGTTTCCGCCGCCGACATCGACTTTGGTCATGTTGATGACGGGGAATCCCATCTGTCTCGTCCACGTGTCCATGATCTGCTTGACATTCACCGCACTGCCGCCGACATCGATCGATGCCTTGCAAGAAAAACGGTTGGTGGGTAACACCACCGTAAACAAATAATTTGATATCCATCTAGTGGATCTATACCAATTAACAAACTTATCATTTATTGAACCACTAATTTCTTAATCGAGCAAATAACTTTCTAACTAACTAACTAACTAACAAACTAACTAACTAACAAACTAACTAACGAACTAACTAACTAATTATCTTACTAACTAACTGACAAACGAACTAACTAACTTACTGACTAACTAGCTAATCAATTTAGTGACGGCAACTTACTAAACAACTAACTTACTTTCTATCTATAGTAACTATAACTAAGTAACTAACTAATGCATCACTTAAATAACAAAACAAACAAAATTAAACATACATTATATCGACTAAGTTACTAACTAAAGAAGTGGTTGTTTGACAAATGTATGTATGAGCGCATAACGTCGAATATTGTGTTCATTGATGGGAAAGTAAAAACAACCTACAAGTTAAAAAGTATGCTTACAAACACATTATTAGGGATCCACTCGCTATGAATAATGGTCTTTGTCCATAAGGATCGTTTTTCATAATATATAACATTTTCTTATTAAGAAAAGGGTCGACATTCATAAAAAATGAAAAGGGGTCGCTATTTACAAAATATGAAGAAGGGTCGCTATTCATAATGTGGGTCACTACCCACAAACAACGCTATATTCATAATACAATATCAGGGTTGCTATACAATACGAAAATATTCGCTATTCATGAAATCATAACCAATATCAGGGTCGCAATGGAAGAAAGGGGTTGCTATTCGTTTTACACTATCGGGGTCGCCATACAAAAAAACGATAATTCAAGATCGCTTATCAACGAATGTATAAAAACGATAACGATGTGTTAGATTATATCATATAGAAACGCATATCAATGGCGAACCACGTTATCATTTTATGAAATGCGACATTGCTTTCAAGTTTAAAGGGGTAGTTCAGTTTTGGTATAGAGGGCACAAAATAATTGTTTTGTGAGATAATGAAAAACTGAGTGTAAAATTTGAAAGAGCATACAATTTTAATGGCAGAATAAACCTTATTTTCATAAAAATCGGTTCAGAAACGGCTGAAATATCAATAAATATATCCGATCAGAATAAATCTGGGGCCCACTGGCAGATTTATTCGATGATTTTTGTTTTTGTTTATATTAAAAAAATGCTCACACTTTTTCACAAATTTTCAAAAGAGATTTTTAAAATAGTTGTTGATGATCTATCTAATCATTAATTCAACAAAAAATCACATGCATAATTTTGTATGAAAAATGGTTTAAACCAATGCTTTTTTAGCCGAGAGCACCCTCTTGTGTTTTAATGGCTCTTTTTGAATGATAACATGCTTTTTATGAAGTCGTTTGTAATTTCGAGCATGGTGGAGTTATAACTATTAGTTTGTAATGCTATTGTGCAGGTTTTGGTTACTAAAGCTCAGCCTTACCAAAACTGTACTACCCCTTTAATAGCGACACATCCATATGTAGGATTGTGAATATCGACCATTTTCTTACATTACGAATAGAGACCCTGATATTGTATCATGAATAGCAACTCTATATGGGTATTGATCCCAATACCAACATATAAATAGCGACCCCTTTGTAGGATCGCAAGCCTTATGATTATTGGTCATATTCCCAGTTTATGAATAGCGACCCTTTTTTGTATTATAGTGGTCCTTTAGTATTTGGAAATATAAAGTTATGAATAATGACCCTTATGAATAGCGAGCTTCCTCCATCTTATAAATCCATACCGTATTACTATCTATGCAGGTTTTGAAAGATTTTAGCTTGCAAATCTCCTGTACAAACGGTGCTTAAACATAAAGATTTAGCCTTACCAGTCGAAGTTCTTCCCAAAGGTCATCTGTTATAGCAACGCCGTACTGATATTTCTTCAAGAAGTTCTGTTGAGGGAAAAGAGAAATCAATTGATACTTTTTATCATGACAAACAGGACTAATATAAAAACATTCATTTAATGATGAAAACAAAAACAACAGTTAATTCATTTAAAGGCACAACAAAATACAAGATCTAATTAGTCTAATACATAATTATACGACGCGAAAAGGGAAAAGTTTGCCAGGATGCAAACAAAATGGTAATTGTCAAATGAGAACGATAAACCAAAAGTAAATAAAGCGGCAGAAAAAAGAGAATGACTAGAAATAAATCAGACAAAACACATAAGCGAAGGGAAATTGTGTTCTAGCATCGACTGACTGTCTTTAAAAAAATCCTTTTATTCAATGATTAAATATAATATTCAATGATTAAATATACAACATCTTATTCAGATTTGTTTAAAAGGGACAAAGAAAACAAAGCACAAACAAAGGGGTATTACCGAAACGCCTGCCCGGAAAACATCCGATCCAAGGAAATTATTCAGCATGCGAATCACGGAGGCTCCCTGTCATTAGAAAACATATAATATAGGTTTTCCCGCTCAATTTTGCACTTTTTTCAATCGAATTCATTTAGGGTCATTCGAATTCGCGCGTTGCCGCGTAATCGTTGGTATCGGTCTTCCAAATTCCGAATAAGTGCATGCGAATTCATGCATACGCAAACGCTTTCGTGAATAGACACAGAAGTTCATTTATGGGCATTCGAATTCGCGAATGTGCAGCCAACTGTCAACGGCCTTTCGCGAATTCGAATGACCATTGATGAAAAGGTATGCACTTTGTGCAAATTCACTTGCTCCTACGTGATTTTGAACGACTATTTACGAATTCGAATGCTGCTTTGGTACGGCGATCGCAAATCGCGCGAATTCGTTTGCTCCTATTATCAATTCGATTGACACAATCGTGAAATTGAGCGGGAAAACCTATACAATAACACTTGGAAATAAAAATAACTTAGACTATAAAACAGTTATTATATGGTGCTATTCACGTGAGTGTCATAACAATCATTTTCCGCACACGGACTGTATATTCACATACCAACACTCTAGTAATCGCATGCACTCGAATAGGATATCATTTCGAGTTAATGCACTTTCTCAACAAAAATAACAACAAGAGTTGAGTGGTTTAAAGGGATAGTTGAGTTCTGGTAAAGAACTGAATTTTAGTAACCAAAACCTGCACCATTACATTACAAACTAATAATTGTAACTCCACCATGCTCGAAAGGAATTCAAAATTCCTTAGTACTCCTTAGTAAAGAGTATTCCTTAGTAAAAAGCCTGTTATCATTCAAAAAGAGCCGTTCAAACTCAAGAGGGCGCTCTCTAAAAACTCTTTGGTTTCAACCATTTTAAATAAAATATTGCGCATGTGATGGTTTGTAAAAAATAGTGATTAGATATATAGAGAGATGATCAACAAATTACTAGTACAAAACTCCTTTTGACAATTTTTGAAAAGAGGAAGCATTTAAAAACAATTTTTAACGTTTGGTTCAAAATTATTGAATACTTGTGGGGCCCCACATTTATTACAAATGGTTACGTTTATGGATATTTCAGTCGTTTCTGAACCGATTTTGATCAAATAACGTTTTTTCTGTCGTTAAAATATTATGCTCTTTCAAATTTGACACTCAGTTTTTCATTATCTCACAAAGAAATTATTATGTGTAGCGCCCTCTCTACCAAAACTCAACTATCCCTTTAAATATGACATCTTCGAGATATATACATGAGGATGCTTTGCTACCTTGGTTTCATTTATGTTTTGACTGACAACATCGATTATTTGATATGATAGGGAAACATACATTTTTCGTAAGAAGGTGCTGGTTTGCATTGTATCCTGTGACCGGGGGTAATATTATCATTGTAAAGCGTTTAGAGATGATTATCAATCATATTAGGCGCTATATAAATCGAGTATATTATTATTATTATTAACTGTATACATTATATAAATATGTACTGATTGCGGAACAAACAACGCACATCTAAACCCAAACACTTAGAACATAAATGCACATGTATACGATCGGGAACCCAGGACTATACTGACTGACCTTGCTGTAGGGGATTGAGTCGAAGATTTCGTTGATTTCGTCTGGGTGATTGACCTCGACGATGATGGGATGTGAAGACACTATCTGGTCCAGGCCCATCACGTAGTGGAGATCGATGGTCACGAATTGCTCAAACTGATTTGGAAAATCACATGACAAATTGTTTTTTTAAAATTTATATCTGCCTAGTCAATATAAATGCATTATTATCATCATCACCATCACTATCATCATCATCATCATCATCATCATCCTGACTATTACTTTCATCATTATCATCATCACCGACAACGGGCTAAACGTACCATTTTCCAAGTTGGTTCCGCGCTGTTTGCTCCCAGGTACTCCATGTAGCTTGCAAACCCTTCGTTCAGCCATAGGTCATCCCACCATTTACACGTCACGATGTTACCGAACCACTGAGGACAAAATAATACAAATATAATGTTCAATCGAAATCTCCCGAGGTTAGGGAATGAATGCCTATGAAGACATATTGTCACGCTAATCGAGACGACTTTGTACAATTATTTTCTTGCATTCGATACCCAACCATAGATGATACAACGCATGTTACCATACAACTGAGGTCAAAATACGAAATACAAAATAACCTTCATATACGCTATTCAATTTGTGTAAAGTTCAATATTTGTATCACTAGTATTTTAATATTTAATCATGACCTTAAGATATATAAAATAAAATGAACGCCCCTTTTTCATTAACCGATATATTCCATACCATGTTACATATTCTAGGAAAGCTTTTTGTGAAACATGTATGCTCACCACGTCATAACAATTTGATATTTTTACTGAGTCATTCTATATTACCTTTTCTCATCTCCATTGAATAACATTAAACTATGTACACTATTACCTTTAGATGAAATTATGAAAACAAGATATGAAGAAAACGGTAAACATATTGGTATATTTTAGTCAATATACACGTAAAGAGCATTAAGGAAATATGTGCAGGTGATCAACGTTAAAAATAGATATTTCGATGAAATATGCGGTAAACAAAATTAGTGAGGAATGCATGTAACATACAAGGCAAGCATGACGAGTCAGGTTGAATGTTAGAATAATTGTATTGTGTTAACGGATTAATCTAGATGCATATTTAGTATTATAGCATACACAAAATGTTATTGGATTAAAATACAATTTACATAAAAGAGGGTAACTTCAAACAATATATACATAGAGCCTGACGTATGTAATGTTAAGATGTGAAGTATTTGTCTAAAAAAGGGAAAGGATGTTGAGTTCAGAAAAGCGCGAATTGTGGCAATTTGTGATATAATAATGTTTCCTCGAGGAGCGACAAATGGCACTAGAGTCAGGGGCGGGAATGGGTGCGCTAGTAGCGGGATAACAGTCGTATCGTCACAGTACCATGTGAGCAAGCTCGTGGGCGACGATAGAGGTGATGCGGGCTTGGTTGAACGACGACGATTCGTGATCGTCGAAGAGAAGATTGACCTCGCGGTACGTAATCAGACCCCAATGTTCCGTGGCCCCGCTCGGGTAATCAGATATTGCGATCATATCTAGCGATGATGGAACGAACAAACAAACAAACAAATAAACTACTAAACGAATAAAACATCAAGAATGATAACAAACGATAAACAACATCAACAACAACTACTACAAGAACAATTGAACAACGATGCCGAAATTGCCGATGATGATCAGTCTCTTAAAGTCTGAATAGTGATAATTAGGTAATAATTACCAGCATGGTGAACAAAATAAATGAATTTACAAAGAATGAGCTAACATATAAACATAGACAATGAACTAATTCGCCTAACATTCAGCAAGGGTATATAAACACAACAAAACGTGAGTAAAAAAAGGACCCCAAAACAATGACAAAAAGCTTTTCTGTCAAGATGGCCACGAGATATAAATGCTATTGTGGTGATTTTTTTGACGAACTAAGGACAAGAGCTTCCTCACGAATGATCGAACAACTGCCCGTGAAGAAGATGAATACAACATTGTTTCCTATTTCACTTATATAGCATGACTCTGATAACATCTTAGGAATATTGGTATGACACGAGACGTAAGCTGGGCAAGTATGACCACTGGAAAATAAAGAAAATAATAACTATGCCGGTAAATAACTATCTGAGGTGAACCACCATTAACATATTAAGGAACAACGGAAGCAGGAGAAGGTGAAGAATTGGACGGATAGCATCATCGAAACAATTTGTCGGGAAGAGGCTTATCAGCGGCCAGCGAATGACCTTCAACAGACAAAAACTTCGATGGCACCGTGAGGCGCGATGAAACCCAACGGATCTCGTTGAGGGTGGAGGTTCAAAGGTGCTTCTGAAATCTGCGTTGTTGTGCTTCTTGCATGTTTAAAATGAGTATAAATTTGTAATAAGTATAAAGTAGTCCAAGCTAATTTACAATTAGGAAATGCGCACGCAGTATGAATTCTGATATTATATAATCTTGCAGAAATTAGAATGCAAAGGGTACTATTTCTCATTTATAAGTTAGTAAATGTAGACAAGCAAACGATTTTTTAAAATTAAAATAAAGGTCTTACAATAATAGAGAGGGAGCTAAAGCCAGGCAGATATATCAAATTTAAACCAAGGCAAATAAACAGGCTAAAAAGCAAACAGACACAAACATTCTCGAATGCGCGTAGCTTTAATTGCATTGTATACCATGTGCGCTAGCTCGTGCGCAACTACGGCTGCAATCCGCTCCCTGTTCTTCTCAGAGGATTCCCGCTCGTCGAAAAGTAAATAGCGCTCTCTATATGTGATCAGACCCCAGTGTTCCATGGCTCCGCTAGCAAAGTCGGGTATAGATATCATATCTATAGTTGATGAAAGATATAGACAAATTACAATAGCATACACAGAAATGAAAGACAGGTCAATTTTGTATTTGGAAGAAAAGCGTGTTGGTTGTAAGCCCACAGTTTTCCATAGCTCCGCCTATAAATTCAATACTCGCAGTCATATAACAGGAAATACCGTTTTGTTTCATGGGCAGACCTAAGAAAAAGGTGAAATATTTGAAAATACATGATTTTAAGGACAATATGAAGTTTGTTCGATCAAAATCGGTTCAGAAACGACTGACGTGTCTATCAGTAGATAGATAATTTGAGTTAAATATGGGTACCAAATTGTGTTCGATACGATCTAAACCAAAGTTTATTTTTGTTTAATGAATCACGTTTAACATTAAAAAGAAATATGTTCAATCTGCATGATATGTTTAATATACCATCTTGCGTTAACGGTTGTTATTTTGATCAACACAATTAAAAGCGCCCTGAATGTGCTGTTAAGTTTCCTTCACACCTTTCATTATTTTAAATGTATTAAACATGCATGGTTTTTGTCACTAACATTCAGTTAAACCAAAATAAAAATATCACTCTGAGTATTTTAGATACGACCTCACAACAATCAATGCCAGTGAAAACAAAAAAAGGGCAAATTCTCTCCCGTTGATCACCCCCCCCCCCCCCCCCCCCCTTGCTCGATAGCCATTATCTGCAAAAATCAGTGTTGATCACACCAGTGAAAACGTACAACTGAATAATGAAACAATACAATTTGATTTCTTTTCTTGAATGAAATAATCAAGCATGATAAACATGACATCGGAACTTAGACCCACGGTGAAGGTGCTACAAATCGTGTTGCTATTATACTGGAAATTTGTGGTGAATCGTGCAAGAACATGATACATAATTATTGCTCACGGGAAGTGACGAAGACGAAACCAAATTATGATGACTAATTCAAACCACCAATAAGAACAAAACAACAGGACAAACAACACCAGACAACATGAACACGTTATAAATGTACTATGTTCTATCAGACGGAACAAGGTGACTACACAAGCATGATATCAAACCACCAACATTAAACATACCAAAGTAGAAATCGTACACATGCGATTACATTAAAATACATCGTGGCCTCGTTACCACTGCAACGAACATGTACGTGACAACCACACAATATACAAAGCTAGCAACGAAGACACGCAATTCAATGTACCATGTGAGCCAACTCGTGCGCGATAATAGTCGCGATGCGCTGCTGGTTTTCGTCAGAAGATTCGAGGTCATCGAATAGGAGATTGACTTCGCGATACGTGATCAAACCCCAGTGCTCCGTTGCTCCGCTAACATAATCCGAAATCGCAACCATATCTGACGACGATGAAATATACACATACAAAAATAAAAAAACTTGAGATTACAAAGGAATAACGAATGCAGTTTATTTATCCTGACATAATACACACGCGGAATTAACATGGAATTAACTGATTTTTGTTTGTGCCACGTGATGAGACTCCATTAATCTATTGGCCTGCTGACGTGAATTCATCTAGCAACAATGAAACAAAATCAAAGTAGAATGTTAATACAAAATAATGAAAAGTGTTTCAGAGCCTAGACTTCGGATGAAAGTCATATTCGCCCAGCCAAACGCTGGGGGTGGTAACCAGCTAATGACGACGAATGGCACACATAGCGGCAACAAGGATGAAAGTTATGATGACTGCGCTCATTTTGTGAGGGTCATAGTTTAGGTTCTATACTCTGTATACACCTTTCCCCAATATACACCAGGGCCCCGTTGCAGAAAGAGATACAATCGATTGTAAGTTGCAATTAATCGTAAGTCAGATCACGTGTTCTAGATGCGCAAATCTTATTGGTTGAAACGCGTAAATTTTCTGACTTACGATCAATCGTAACTTACAATCGATTGTATCTCTTTCTGCAACGGGGCCCAGGCCTGATATACGCGTAACCCGGTGCATCTGTACGCCCGGTGAAACTGTACGGAAACAGAGTATAGGAAAAGTTGGCAATAGCTCCGCCCATCGCGAGTGATAGACAGCGCACCGACTGTGTTGAACGTATCTCGTAGTCGTGTATTGCATACCAAATTATCTCGTAGTCGTGTATTGCATACCAAATTACAAATGTCAGACGAAGATCTTCACTTCAAACTTAGCAGTTTATTGTAAAACACTTGTAATCAATGTTGTTTTTTTTCTTTTTATACACCCACTAATGAAACACATTATCATTTTACTATGGGATTCTCACTGTGTTCATTATTTTGTTATTCACAGAGTACAATGTCCATAATGCAACTCATATTGAAGACTAATGCCCGCCGTGAAAATCCACTCGAATTCCCTCGCCTTGCCAACTGTTCCTATACTCTGTTTCCGTAGATCCACCGGGCGTACATATGCACCGGGTTACGCGTATATGGGGGAAAGGTGTATAAAACAGAGTATAGAACCTAGACTATGAGGGTCAGAAATCGGGCGACGATATAACGACAACAACAACAACAACAAAACAAATGTCAAACAACGCGAAACAACAAGTGGTAAAATGTTGATGACGTCATGATACTGTGTGATCATGTTATCATTTTTAGCAGGAAAATAAAGTCCCATGTGAGCAAATTTTGATGGGGAACTTGGCAAAAATTTAATATCACCTAAAACAATGAAATACACACAACACTGCTGAAAAAACAGAAAACATAACGCTGATGACGAGCTGGTGTAATGAATATGTTGATGTAGTCTCAGTTTCAGGAATTATCTGAGCGGGAAAATGAAAAAGTACCATGTGAGCGAGCTCGTGCGCTACGACTTGGGCGATCCTTTGCTGATTAGCATCGGACGATTCCAGTGTATCGAAGAGGAGGTTTGTCTCTCGGTATGTGATGAGGCCCCAATGTTCCATAGCACCGCTCACAAAATCTGGTATAGCAATCATGTCTTTGGGAGAACAAGGAGTAGATTAACAGCGAGGGAAATACAGTGAACTCAATATTACATAGCTGGATAGCTCTATCCATTTGAATCCGCTTGTTCGAAAACATGTTTACCGACCTCTAAATGAATAAAATTAACCAGTCGCTAACAGTAGTGAATAAAACGAAATCATATGAAATCAGCCAAAATTAAATCATAAATCAAATAATATTATTAAAACTAATCTCGTATATATCTTAAGTTTGGGTACAACTTGAGACAATAACACTTTATAAAGAGCGGTTAGTAACATGGATACAAAATTAAGATCTAATTAAAAACAAATTGTATCAAAAACTCACATGCTGAGACAATTTGGATAGGCCTATATAATAACTTTTAAGTCGAATCGCATGAAAATAATGACAAAATATATAAATAAAATAAGTTAAAATTATTTAATCTGCAATTAAATCACTTGCCAAGTTTTGTTATTTAACTTGAATCAACTTAATACTTTATTTCATTTATTTTATGTATTTATTTATTCTCCACTCATGGGATGGTTTGCACTTGTCAGCTACAAGCTGTTTTTTTAGGGGTCCAGGCCCAGGCCAATCATTTAAAACCCGTACGCGAATGGATAGTTGAACAAACTGTACACAAATACAATTAAATAGGGCAGCTCATTAATATTGCCAAAGTTCAGATAAACAGAGACTGCTCCTTGGCAACCCGTACAATGTATGTCTGCCAGTTGAAGTTCTAGTATTCAATTGTTGTAACTAGGAACAGTCAATCGAATATCTTCGCGCATACATTTGAGTACGTCCGTGAACCAATCCAGTTATTCAACCACTGCAGTAACTTACCAAGCTTGGGTAGTGGGTAGGCGAGATCGAAATATTCGACGAAGAAATCAGTGACGTTGACTCCGACCTTGAGTGCGTAGTCGACTTGGTCGATCTGATGCTCGGGGGCGTACACACGGAACTGCCAAGAAAAGTCATTGTATAATCAAACTCGTGAAATATTCTCTCCGACATTGTCAGGGCATTCCTGTGTATTGTGCACTTTATGAAATAAATAACTTTGTTTACAATTTTCAAGCATTGCATCATAATAACATTAATTTGAGAGTTTATCAAGTTTGGAATTAGGAACATGTCGTCTGAATGTTAAAGGTTCCCTGATATGCAAATGCATGTTGACTTCAGCTTATCTGTATTATTGTACACATCAAATATTTATTAACTGTTTTACCCGTTTCGTATATTTTGAAACGTTTGAGTAATTAGTTGTCTTCATTTTGATGGTTTTCAAAGTCTTAATTTTGTAATACTTTTAAATGGAAATAAATAAACAAATATACCGGTACTCCATCTTGGGTGAATTCTTCCTTGAATTTGAACTGGCAGACGATGAAACAAGCCAGGTAGGTGCTCATGGGTACAGACTCCCGGAAGTGCGTCACTTTCAAGCCTCCTTGGTAATCGTCTGTGGTCTACAGAGAACACAGGAACCGATGACATTATATTCAGGATGATATGAACTTTTCGCATATTATTACCAAAAAGATTATTCATTGTCTTAATTATATAATGTAGTAACACAAAAAGAAGAAGACACAATATATGCAAGCAAAAGAAACATACACAATTTAAACAATACAGAATTTCCAGGGTATAGCCTCTACTTGAAAGGGATCGTACAGTTCTGGTCAACCTGAATTTCAGTAACTAAAACTCGAAAGTTATATTTAAAAACCAATAGTTGTAATTCAGTTATGCTTGAATCGTAGAAAAACATGTAAACGGCCGAATGACAGAGCTATTTTGATTTAAAGAAGCAGCCATTAACACAAGAGGGCGCCCTCCTGACACCTGCAATTTTCAACCACTTTTAAATTTAAAATGTGAATGTAATTTGTTGGTTATTATTATTATTAAATAGAAAGATCATCAAAAACAAATTTTAAGCGTCTTTGGTATGTTTTCAATAATGTGTAGGATTTATAAATATTTTCTTTAATTATTGACTAATTGTTGGGCCCAGACATTTATTCCAATCGGATATATTTATGTATATTTCTGCTATTTCTGAACCGATTTTGATCAAACGACGCGTATTCTGTCATTTAAATTGTGTGTGTTATTCAAATTTTACACTATTTCTCATTACCTTACCAACAAAATATTTATTGAAGCGCCCTCTTTATAACCAAAACTGTACTATCCTTTCAAGTTCCCTGAGCTTTTCCAGCTTCCCTTGTTTTCTATATATCTGAAGGTCCGTAGCCAGGGGGTGCGTTGGGTGCGTATGCACCCCCCCCCCCCTCCAAATTCAGAAAGGGTCACTTTTTATCGGTCTCGAGCAACGATCGGTCTTGTTGACGACCCCCCCCCCCCCCCCCCCCCCCTCCCCCCGCTAACACAACTAAACCAGTGGTCTCGATCTCGGTCCCGTTCTGGTAAATTGCGCACCCCCTTCAAAAAATCCTGGCTACGGGCCTGTATCTTATACACACGACTTCTTATGCATACTTTATCATACAGTGCTTTCTATTTACTTGTTTTATGTCCTGGGGAAATAAAATGTTGTCAATATTGGTATAGAAAAAACATTGTTCTTACGGTATTATCCATATTAGACAGGGCGATATAGTCTGACGGGTGAACGAGGGAGGTGGTGTAGTTGGCCTTGAATTCAGGCTCATCGAAACATGGGAAGGCTCGCCGGGCATCTGTAGGCTGGAACTTACTGGTCGCAATGGCCCTGGAACAAGGAATAATAGTAAATAAGACATACACATTGTATAATCAAAATAATAATCAATTATGATATAACATTATGATAATAATCCTGCTATTCTTCTTCTACTACTACTGCTACGGCTGCTGCTGCTGCTGCTGCTGCTGCTGCTGCTGCTGCTGCTGCTGCTGCTACTACTACTACTACTACTACTACTACTACTACTACTTCTGCTGCTGCTGCTGCTGCTGCTGCTGCTGCTGCTGCTGCTGCTGCTGCTGCTGCTACTACTACTACTACTACTATTACTACTACTACTACTACTACTACTACTACTACTACTACTACTATTACTACTACTACTACTACTACTACTACTACTACTACTACTACTACTACTACTACTACTACTGCTACTACTGCTGCTGCTGCTGCTGCTGCTGCTGCTGCTGCTGCTGCTACTACTACTACTACTACTACTACTACTACTACTACTACTACTACTACTACTACTACTGCCTATCACATGTCATTGGCTATAAGTTTTGTCAGGGTGGTCCATAACCTGCACCTCCTCTTTATGATTCTACGAAGTGTTGACTAATCAATATCATAATTGATTTTGTAGTTAATATCGGAGGTACATGCAGATCAGTTTAACTTGTGTACGATTATTAGAAACGTACTTTTATGTCCATTTATTTTTTATTTCAATTCATTTCAACCCCAAATCTCATTAGAGTTATGCACCACCTTTTGTAAACATAAGTTTATCGCCAGAACTAACAGGCATGCAATACGCTCATTCTGGACTAGCAGCAAAGGTCACTATTGCTTCGTCTGATAAGAGCGCACAATGGTTTATCAAACGGCAAATAATGTGAAGATATCGTTATCTTGCTTTGAATAAAACTATATAGATAACAAGGATTTAGCCTTTTATTTAATCAACAATGATTACTATCGGGGACTACGTAACCCGAATTCCCACATTGCACAGTCATGTAACCCCTCTCGCAGGTTGATTTGGTCATTAATGTTAATACATTGTATTTCTACAGAATCATTCATCATATTTGAGCTTGTATAGTTATTAACAATTTTGACAATCTACAATGTGGATCATAAAACCTCCGACGAATACAGATTATTTTGGTCCAGAGATTTTTTTCTTCAAAATAAAACTTTAAGGAAAATACTATTACACAGTGCAAGTTTGATGGCAAACCTGGGATAATAATGCACCAGACAGTTATTAAGATTACTTTTAAATGAAAACAAATACTGCTGAAATTGCTTATCTAAGAGAAAATCGCACATGTAATAAAATGAGAGTCAGTTGCTGTCGATTCTAGCAAAATCGTCGCAGTATACTAGGCTAAACTGATTAATGCAAGTAAAATGTATAGTGGAGCCAAAGAAACCAAATAATTATGTGAAATAATGAATCTAATTCAAAAGCTGCATAAATGTATTACAATAATCATAATAAAATAATACAAATTTAAAGGGATAGTTGAGTTTTGGTAGAGAGGGCGCTAGACTACTTTTTTTTTTTGTGAGGTAATGAAAAACTGAGTGTAAAATTTGAAAGAGCATAATAATATTTAAATAATAAAATCATCTTTGTTTGATCAAAATCGGTTCAGATACGGCTGAAATATCCATAAATATAACAATTTGTAATAAAGCTGGGGCCCCAGGTTTATTAGAGAATTTTGAACCAGCCGTTAACAATTTTTAAAAAATGCTTCCTCAATTCGAAAAGTTACAAAATAGGTATTTAAATAGTTGTTGGTTATTTCTCTATCTAATCACTAGTTCAACAAAGCATCACATGCACAATATTTTATTCAAATTGGTTGAAACCGATGAGTGTTTAGAGAGTGCCCTCTTACGTTTTAACGGCTCTTTTGAATGAGAACATGATCTTTACTACGTCATTTGTAATTTTGTGTTCCTTTCCTAGTTATAACTATTAGTTTGTACTTTGTAATGTAATGATGCAGGTTTTGGTTACTAAAATTCAGTTTCACCAAAACTGTACTCTCCTTACCAGGAAACTCAACTATCCCTTTAAAACAAAGAAAAAGAAAACACTCTCAAAAGATTATAAATGGACGTTATTAGATAATGGGATGTGAATTAACTGGTCACCTATATAACAAAACAAATTATTTTGCATGTGCTTATTTGAAAAGACTTGATATTCATCTTTGCATGGTGGAACGAACTTTGCACGGACAAACAGACTCAAAGTCTAGTCTATCCAGATCAAATCAGATCAAATCATCAACTCAATAAAGGTGTGAACGACCAACCAGGTCATCCTGGCATAGGTTGCGTAAGTTTAATTGCTACCGTGAATTCAAATATGTCCAACATGTAATGAGTAAACTGTTATATTCAACTCATACATAATTTCTTATTAGTAACTTACAATATAGAATTTACATATTAAATGCCCTGTAGATGTCCTACTTATTATGATTTCAGCGCTTATTCATATTAAAGATGAAATGGCAACCTTTGTCATAGTGTATAAACACAATTACACATAAAACTCTTATTATCATTATTGGGGTTATTAAAATGATCGCTTATGCCACGCCTATGTTAAGAGTCATGGATACATTTAAAAGCAGTGTCAACCTACTCCCATTCTCGAGTAGAGTATTCATAAAATCACGCTAGCTTAGTTTCATGCTAACTCAATTTTCGGATGACGTGGTAAAGTGTTTAAAACGTGATCCTGTATTTACTTTTCTAGTGTTAACTTAGTAGGTACCTTATGCTAACCCTTATTGTGAAATAGAACATTGCTTGCTGCTGACTAAACTGTGTGATCTGAAATAGAGTTAGCATGGGACTAAGCTATAGTGGGGATTTATGAATACAGTCCCAGGTTTTTTATTATGTTTTTTGTTTGTTATGCGGACGGGAGCAAATATTGGCGGAGATACACTTAATATAGACTTACTGTTATCCATTTGTTCTCTTTTGACTATAACTTAGCTTTCTGCTTGATGGAATGTGTGAATTTCGAAACTCTGATTATGTACAGACGCATGCATGGTAATTATGAAAAAGTGAGTTGGACAATATGCAATAATTAAACATAATATTATAGTCGTTAAAATGACGTTTCTTGTGTACGGACATAAAAAGGGATCTATAGTAACTTTGTTGACAAGTGCAAAAAGTGATGAGTAGTTGATACAATGTATATTGTTGTTATCTGATATGTCCACTGGGTCCACTGGGTTTTCCAACGAACCTGAAATCGGGCATGAACGAGTGCTCAGATTGGCCAGACGACGAGAGAGAACGTAAGTGACGTAATTTCTCGCCTAAATTACGTCATTTCTTCTACTGTAGTAGGGTGGGGGCCAAAAATATGGGTGTTCACTGCAGTTTGGGGTACAATTGTTTTACTTGGCATACAAACTCCTTGGATCAAAAGAAGAAAATTCATCCAAAGAGACACTCTGTATCTATGCAAATTTAGCTTAATTTCCATAATTTATGCAAATTTATTCATGGAAATGGGATATTCCATGAAATTGGTGTCTTTATTGACATATTTGAAAGAGATCATATTCCTTGGATCAAAAGAAGAAAACTAATTCAAAGAGACACTCTGTATCTATGCAAATTAGACCTAAGTTCCATCATGTATGCAAATGTATTCATGGGAATTGGATATCTATAAAAATGGTGTATTTATTGATATATTTGAGAGATCATATTCAATTATGGAAATTAGGCCTAATTTGCATAGATACAGAGTGTCTCTTTGGACGAATTTTCTTCTTTTGATCCAAGGAGTATGTATGCCAAGTAAAACAATCGTACCCCAAAATGCAGTCACGGACCCCTTAACCACCCTACTATTCGTCGTCCTCAGTGACGACGTGGCTTGCGAAAAGTCCGTAATCTTCTTCTGCAGACGACCCATGAACACAGGCCCAGGTGATGAGTTTTTCAATTACTAAATCTGTCTGGAAACCTTTTTTTCTGAACTTGTTCGTGGAATGGACTACTAAAAATTAGGCCCGTTGCCATGGGGGTACGTTGGGTGCGTACGCAATCCCCCCCCCCCCCCAAAAAAAAAAACACTTTGTTATCGGTCTCGGGTCCACTTTTCATCGGTCTCGGCCATCTAAACCAGTGGTCTCGAGCAACAATCGGTCTTGCTGACCCCCTTTCACGCTTACACAACTAAACCACAATGGCCTTGAACATTTTTGGCGATGGACCCCCCCCCCCCCCCCCCCCCCCCGCTTACACAACTCAACCAGTGGTCTCAGACTCGGCTACAATCGGCCTCGGTCACATGTTTGTAAATTACGTACCTCCCCCCTCCCCCGGCCCCCTTGGAAAATTCTGGCTACGGGCCTGAAACTATTACTACCTTTCATTTTGTCATGTATAAGAATATTATTGTGGGTGTTGGTTCACATTAAAGTGAGGCCTGTAAAGTGTCTAACTCCACGAAAATTACTTGGAGCTTCCTCGTTTCTCTTCTACCGTGTTGTTTAGCTTATGGTAAGAGAAGAATAAAATAGGGTTAGATTTTTTTCAAATGCCCCTTTAGTATGACGATATCTATCATTCAGCTCAAAAGCGTTAACAAACGGTCATAAACCTCATAAACGTCCGTTGTCAAAGCTGACGCATATTTTCGCTTTTTTAACCAGGAAAGCAGTGTTCTTTTTCAATGAAACTTTCACACATCATTCGGACATAATCTTACAATGATTTTGGTACAGGATTGAGGTCTCAAATGTCATTTTGGGCAATATCTGACAGTGCACTTTACAGGCCTCACTTTAACTAATACACAACATGCATCATATTACCCACAGGAAATGAAAACAATTACCTACTTTAATTGATTCGATATTTAGTCATACAATGTAATTAATGCCAAGGATTTGAAATACAGCACTGCAGTTTGGGAAATGTTGAAATGTGAATGTTATGTCTACATTGAGATATTACAGATCTGATTAAAAAAGCAGTGCTCGCTGTTATATTGTGTGATTTAGCAACTTCGGGTGATCTCAGTGGTATAGAGGTTATGATGCCTGACTATCATGAGGTCATGGGTTCGATTGTTATGATAAATGTAAGAAAAACAAAGAGTGTCGAAAGTAAACTTAAGTAACATAAGACATGATTACATACAGCTCTATAGTAACAAGTAACTTACTTCTCCACCCCTTGGTCGTCTGTGTAGACACTCTTGTAGAAGCCAACGATAGTTTGGTTCAGCCAACCGCCAAAGTCGATCTTTATGACGTAATCCCCTGTGAAAGTAGACAGTTATTGGAGACATAAACTAAATATGATATATGGTACTAATGATATAAATATAATCAAATAGCAATTACATTAAATGTACCTTTTCAATTATTGCATAAGTCTCCCCCTTTCTCCGCGAACTCTTTAACTTGTTAATGTCGACAGTTAAAAAAATCAACTTTACCACGCGATGAGAGTAAAATTATGTAAAATTATTAAATAAATTACTACTACTACTACTACTACTACTACTACTACTGCTACTACTACTACTACTACTACTACTACTACTACTACTACTACTACTACTACTACTACTACTACTACTACTACTACTACTACTACTACTACTACTACTACTACTGCTGCTGCTGCTGCTGCTGCTACTACTACTACTACGACTACTATTAGTAGTATATATTATAATTCATATGATAACGTTTGTTAGTATTATATGTATATTGTCTCTACCTGCGTCTAGTGCATTGGTCATGTTGACAACGAGGAATTCATTTGGTTCATAGAACCAGTGGCCGTCACTGGGTTGTTGGTTCCCGTCCATATCTTCTATGGTGACGCCCATGATGTCCATGGCCTTGATGTGAAGATGCGGGTAAGCTTGTGCTTCAGTCACTTTAATCTGCAGAAAAGTGTAATTCAACATTAAATTTACTTTGAGTATTTACTGCAAATGACTATATAGCCATCCGTAGTAATACATAATAATAATAATATAGAGCACTTATAATGCGCCATGACTCTAGTACACGGATATTTTCACCCCAATACATGGATATTTTTACCCCAATGTGTTAAATTAAATCATAAGGTCCATTATAGTTATCGTTGGTATTTTGATATTGGTAGTGGAATGTCTATGTTCATCTATGAATTTCATAGAACCAGTTATGATATAAGGTCCGTGTACATTGATGGACAGATGACGTAATTAGAGAAACCACGCAGCTCAGGGACGGGAATCAAGGGTAATTGAGTCATTTGAATTCAATAACTTGAATAAAAGAATCGCAGTCTTGTATACACATAAAATACATAGAATGTTATAGGATGAAATTTGTTTCATTTGATTATTTATATGCATGCATTATAGACATCAATTAATATAGTTTCATTTTACATACGCATGATAAAGTCGTTCACAAAGGGGTACAAAGAAAAGACATACTTAGAGATGAAGAAATGAAGGTTGTCATGAGGTCATTACATATGTATATCATTGTCTGTAAGTCATTAACTAATACAAACTAAGAAGTCGGTTTGGCGGCACATGTATCTCTCTTCAATACCTCCAATGCCTTAGCGTACATGAAGCCAGTGACAGTTATAGACAGTTAGACGAATTGTGACAAGGCCTCTTGTCACAATGTCGGACAAGGCTGGCGGAAGACGCTAGCTACGGTCATGACCCGCCGAGTGTATGTGTTGTAGTTGCTATTGCCAGTTGTTTCTGACATTCACACGTGAGAAACACGGCTGCAACCCCTCAAGCATGTCAAGCGCCCCCTAAAAGATTTCTTAAGTCGCTCCTGCCATTCAGTCGGGGGGTCTTGACAAAAGGCTAACCAGACAGGGGCAAAGAGGGGGACAGGATTTGACAAAAGGCGAGAAACTTGAGCCCAAACCAGATCATGTTATATACCTCCCCTTCCTCCCCATACAGACATGACAGAAGAGGGCAAGAATCACCACGAAAAGGGGCAGCAATAGCAACCGGGAATCGATCCCGATTTGCTTTGTGAAACAGAGGGTAAAATCGATATCGATTTTAGTGATGATTGTCCCCTATAAAATCTATCCTAACATCGATCTAATCGATTTTAGGATCGATTAAAGAGTTTAGGGGCTGAGGAGGATGGGCTGCATGCAACCCCCGAAATGTGTGAAAGTGCCATTACTATAGCAGTGAGGGGTGATGAAGACCCACTTATTTAATTTTCTATTATGTATTAAATGGTTTTGCTCGTCTCAATTGCTGAAAAACAGGGAGGATGCCATTAGTGTAAGGGACACCAGCCCGTCCCCTGAAAATGCCGCGATGCTGTTACAACGACATCAAGCTATATTGATACTGCATAGCTCAGCAGGATATGGTAATAATTATTTGAAGACACTAAAACCATGAAATAGCCTCAAGAATTCAGGTAACCTGATAAGAAGGTCATGTACGTTGCTTTAATTCTTTCATCACCGCGTGTGTAGATTACACCAAATAGTACCCATGTGTATATGGCTGCAATACAAATATATGTTTATGGTTTCTTTAAATTTCAACTGGGAAATACAATACATGACATGATGGAGCCTTTAAGGTCAAGAGCCAATCGCTCGTAGGTCATAGACCTCAATTGGCCAAGTCACGATCGTTTACACTCAGGAATAAAGATTTATTGTGAATGCACGACCATTTTGTTAAATATTACCTTTATTAAAAAAGTACAGTTAATAATACTATAATATTAAGAAGTACAAGGGAACGACCCAATTGATACGAGATTTGTAATGGATATCTTGGTTTATACATACATGTTTTTATCAGCGAACATTTTAATACATAAATATTTATAACTATTTAAAGCACTTACGTTATTTCGTTAGCTCTTAAAGGGGAACACCAGGCAAAGAACAACACATTATTATATGTTTTGACCCCGTTTCGAGATATCAAATAGATACCCAATCTTTTGCAAAGGGTTGTGTAATTCATAAACAATGCAATTAATTACTACCACTTACGGAACCAATATTATTTCATGGTTCCGTACGCGCCAAACATTTACGAGTGCGCCAATTCTATTCACGTGTACGTTTGGAGACAATAGAATC
This sequence comes from Echinarachnius parma, assembly GCA_037951105.1. NCBI lineage: Eukaryota > Metazoa > Echinodermata > Echinoidea > Clypeasteroida > Echinarachniidae > Echinarachnius > Echinarachnius parma. The sequence continues at coordinate 11,820 of JBAMJV010006972.1, read as the reverse complement.
CCGGACGATTCGTTCGCTCTGGACAAAGGTAGTCTTCGTACATGCAGACCCATGAACGCATGCTTTAGAATGGTGATGCGTTTTCCAATTATATTTTGTTTTCTTTCTGGGAACATATTTTTTGTAACTTGATGATGGAATGGACTACTAAAAATGTTACCTTTCATATATAAGAATATTATTTTGTGGTGGTGGTACCCTTTAAGAAGTGTCATCACTAAAAATAAGTAAATCTAATATTTCTAATTATTTCATATCTCGAACTTAAACATTTGGGGTCATGCAATAGAGAGATAAAGTATACCCAACTGCTAGGCTTATGCCATAATATATAGCAGGTGTTTATAAGATGACCTGTAACCGTAATCGGAACGCTATTCAGATCGGAATATAGGATTACATTTGGATTAAAACCCAATTAGCAGCTGTCACCTTATAACCTGTCAAATCAAGTATGTCCAATGCCTTTATTATTGTGACATTGCAGCTGGATGACTGAGATATAAACACAATGAAGTTGATTTATTAGTTATCATGTGAGACATCCGAGTGTAAACCATTTTTGTTTTAATTATCAAAGGACAAATTTCCCAGTATTAAAGTGACTTGACTAGTAATATTATATTTAATATTTGTTAGATTGTTGAAGAAGCATCAAAGTACAATACAACTTACGTGATGTTGTATACATTGGATATCTTATAAAGGAGCTTGTTCATTTAAAGGGATAGTTGAGCTTTGGTGTAGAGGGCGCTACACAAAATATTATTTTTGTGTGAGATAATGAAAAACAGTGTCAAATTTGAAAGAGCATACCATTTTAATGAGAATAAACTGTATTTGATCAAAATCGGCTCAGAGACGGCTGAAATATCAATAGATGGATGGATAGTGGGGCCCTACAATAATTTAATCATTTTGGACGAGCCGTTGAAAAAAGAAAAAAAATGCTTACACTTTTCTAAAAATTTACAAAAGATGCTTTTGAATATTTGTTGATGATCTCTCTATCTAATCATGACTTTAACCAAACAGCACATGCACATTGTAATTCAAAATGGTTGAAACCAATGCGTTTTTAAAGAGCGCCCTCTTGAGTTTTAACAGTTCTTTTTGAAAGATAAAATGCTTTTTACTTGGTCATTTGTAATTGTGTATACCTTTCGAGCATGGTGGAGTTATAACTATTAGTTTGTAATGTAATGGTGCAGGTTTTGGTTACTAACATTCAGTTTAACAAAAACTGTACTCTCTCTACCAAAACTCAACTATCCCTTTAATTTATATTCACACAGAAGAAAATAGGAGAAGGGCGGTTTCTACACCGGTGTTTATCAAGAAGATAGTGTTCTCCATACTTATTTGCAGAGTGATTGTTAAAAACCTATCTTTGAACTGCTAAAGTCATAAAACTGTATAAGATCCCCGAGGGGCGTAACCCTTGTACGGCTTGTAATTGTACAGGGCGTGGTGTCCTGAGGCTGCCCCTAAAACTACATATTTCATCAACAAGTTGCAAAACAGTGCAGTGCAGCGAACTAGCTGTCATGATAGTAATTGTATGATTGTATTTCATATGTATTCAAGCCATGACGTTTTGTATGTGATATTATGTTAGTTTCATGTTAGGTTGGGCGTCTAGGTTTCACGATATAATGGTTCAATATCCTCATTTTAATAATTCCCGGTCCTATTTTCACTGATATTTATTTATTAATTTATCAACGATTTCTCCTTACAGGGTTATTTCCAGTTAGAAAAAAAATCCCTTGTATAATCAAAACCACACCATTTAAACCAACAGGTCTTGCCTAGGAATCTAGCAAGTGGGATACTCGTTTCTGTTCCAGCTACGCTATTTGGAAGCGCTCTAAAATAACATGTATATAGAAACATTTAAAGAAATGTTACCAACATGACCAAGGAACAACACCTTTAAATAAAGTGAGAAGTACGGTACAAGTGGTTGGCTTCAAAGTACGATTCGTACCTTTGTGTACGAAAGTTGAAACTTTGCCAATAATAAACAAGAAAATGTTATGTGTTGATGCACGCATTGATACATGAAAGTGCATGTACATGTGGGGCCAGTGCAAACGATTGTCTTTGGGAAAGGGATAGTTTTAGAAATAATTACTTTACAGAGCAGTGAAGAAAGAAATAGGCTACCTTATGAAAATTCAATGTCCACGTTTCGAAGGAAATAAAACAAACCGATCATAATTCCAATGAATAATAGTGGCTAAACTGCCTTTTATGTTTCGTTATTACGAATGGTTCTATTTTCTCAAGGTTCTGTCCCGAGTTAAAAATAATGGCTATACTAAAATACTAAAACATACTTAATAATGAACACATGATATATAAATGTTTTACAAATACGTATTTCACAATTAATAAATAAACGAACGAACACATAAATGAATGAATGAATAAGTACAAATAAATAATTAAAACAAATATTTTTAAAATACCGTGATTTCCACGTTGCCAGTAAAGTAGTTGGTGTCCAGATCAGGATGTAACAACAGCTTGTAATGGCTCGGTCTCACGCTCTGTGGTAGTCGCAGATTCTCCCACGGCATCGTCGCTTTAGCCTCGACCACCCCTTCAACGTCTTCTTTCACAAGGTCTCGACCTGGTGCAAGCCCGGCGTCATTTGCCATGACGATTACTCCTTCGACTTGAGCGTTGGATTCGCACACCTCTGCCTGCGGGATTAGGCCGCACATGAGGCCGACCATCAGGCATAGGGCGGCGACGAGCACGGCCGCTGCGTAGAGCTGGCTTTTCCGGAAGAAATATCCGCCTTCTTTAGACGTTACTTCGTCATCCATCGTTGTCAAGTGTGATTCGTCTGACTTGACTTAAAAAGAGAGGAAGAAATGTATGCTTCCACGACCACCGCTCGAGACTATTAAATAAAAGTTAAATCACACCTGGATCAAACCTGCGACCAAAGCTGCTATGCCCTGACTAACGGTGTTCCGTACTGAGAATATAGGGCTCTTGATTGCGCTAAATTGTGATCGAGATCCATAAGCGATTACAAGTAACTCATGTTGTATGCGCGCGCATGTTCATATTTACAAACTTTACTGCGGTTCTTATCTTCGGCTTCGTCCAGTTAGTGGTAATAATAAACTACCTTTAGTGTCATAAGAGATAGAGTACCGTTTTTGCATACATAACTTCTCGATTTAGGCTCAAAAGTCAATTCTTAGTATCTTTTCGTTCAACCATTTGAAATCGTACGTGCGGGGTGTAACCTCTGTGCAATTAAATTAACCTATGTACACAACGAGGGTAAAGGATAAAGTCTACACATTTTGTGCAAGAAAAAAAGAAAGAATACAAAATGTGTTAGGCTGCGTACTATCCACCAATGGTGTAGCCATGGTGATCACAGGCCAGGGTGGGGGGGGGGGGGGGGGGGGGGGCAATGTTTCCCCAAGAGGGTGTAGCCGTGTGCCCAAACCCAAGTGTTGTTCGATATTCCCTCCGTCTGTGATATTTTCTCCACAGGGGGCGATTACTACCTTCGCCCTCTGTTGCAAAGGAACTGTTATTTTTTTTCTTTCTAGGGCAAACATCTTCACAATAGCTTTTGCTCTGAATCACAGACTTCAAGCTACAATTCCCAGCGGTATGCAAAACAATTCGCGTTGAAAATATTCGTTATAATAACATATTATTTACTCAGCATGGTCACTGCACATCAGTGACAAACACTGCGTGCTACTTAATTGGATTATGTGTAATTTAGCCGTGAATGAAGTAAAACTTGTTTATAGAGATTTCCTCCATATCAGGACATGGTGGGGAGGGGGGGGGGGGGGGGGGGTCTGGGGAGAATTGTCCCTCGCCCCCCCCCCCCCCCCCCCAAGTTTCACCATTGTCAGTGACGTAGATCTGTTTTGAGAAGTGGGGGATGATGCGAGGGAGAGGGAAAGGAGCTTGTTCGTTTGTTTGTTTTTATTTCCGAATCAAAGTAAAAATACAACAATATTCATAACATTAATTATAAAACAATATACAAAGATGTTAACAAAAGTAATATTACAGAGTCATAAAATAATAAATAGTATTTGTATTTTGTTTATTATATAAAATTATTATCGGGAGGATAGTCCGTTTCAGAACCATCAACACGATGGTTCGGTTCTTCCACGGGGTCCTATTAAAATGTTGGTATACATATATAACATACAGAGTTAAAAATCACACATTCTGTTTTTAATTACATTACCCTACCCCCACCCCCCGCCCCCCCAATCCTTAACTCACTCTGAGACCCCCATCCCATACTCCCAACCCAACCTCCCGAGCCCCATTGATTACTTGCGGGTCATACAAATTCTGCATAATTACATAATTGCACATGTACACATATACATAATTGCACATATACAAATAATATATAAATATATTGAATAATTACAGGGTTATTTGGCTCACTATCTCCTAAGCTAACACAGTTATGTAATCGTTTTAATTTCTTTATTGAATGCAATTAAGGAATTCAAATTACGGGTATTCGCGACCAAGGAGCGACCAAGCCCGAGGGCGCGAATACTAGAATTGTTATTTTTTATTTTGAAAAAAAGAAAGAAAAATAATACCAAAAAGTTATTGAACCAGGCTGCAAAATAAAATAACATTTATTAAGCAAACGGTGGACAGAGATAAATCTTAATTAAAACTAAGCTGCTCCCACTTTTGAAAATGTAATCCTATCTTTCCCATTTTAATGGCTATTTCCTATTCCTCATCCCTAAAATTTGTTTTCTTTCAAACTTTCACAAATCTTTCAATTGTATTTTACAATGATATTGATATAGGATTGAAGTCTCAAATGTCATTTTGTGCAATATCTGACACTTTACAGGGATCACTTTAAACTTAAAAACACTCACATAAAAAACACACAATAACAACACACACACTCATACAAACATCCCACCCACACACACAAGCACTCACAGAACCTATTATACATGCATGTCTTTTATTATTACTACTGTATTATTATTATTGATTGTATTATTATTATTATTATTATTATTATTATTATTATTATTATTATTATTATTATTATTATTATTATTATTATTATTATTATTATTATTATTATTATTATTATCATTATTATTATTACACTGCTGGTCATAAAGTTGTAATATTTTTTTTATAAATTTAGATCCAACTTCATTCTTTTCCCTGTTTTTTTGTGCCTAATGAATCATTTTAGACTAAAAATAATGATTATATAATGTTTCCAAACTACCAATGTACAATAAATGGTTGCATAAATTTGCATCAATTAAATTAGCCTTTTGTTTTGAGCTTTGAAAGGCAGGACCTTTGATGATTGGCCCCTTTCCCTCTCCAAAGTGTATGTCCAACACATCATCACTCACTCACTCACTCAATCCTCGTATGTGCCATCAGGCGCTTGAGGCGACAGGAGAGATCTCCATCTGGCTCTATCTGCTGCTACATGGGGGGCTGTGTTGAGGGAGAGTCCTCTGCCTTTCAAGCCTTTTTGAATGGTGCGTCTCCATGTTTCTTTTGGTCGGCCTCGCTTTCGTTTGCCCTGTGGTGTCCAACGCATTGCAGTCCTTGTAATGGATTTGGGCGACATTCTACAAACATGCCCAAGCCATCTCCATCGGCGCTTCTCAAGGGTCTGTTCCATGGGCATCATTCCAGTTTGTCTGTGAAGATCTTCATTGGGAATGATTGGAAATTAATTATGAATTACACTTGGTAGTTTGTCTTGCTCGGTGACCATGTAAGAGCGATCTCTGATTCTTATTATACATTTGATTAAAATTTAACTTTGACAAAAGTGGGGGATGTTTGTACAGGCCACCCCCGCAGCAAAAAGTGTGTGTGTGTGTGTGTGTGTGTGTGTGTGTGTGTGTGTGTGTGTGTGTGTGTGTGTGTGTGTGTGTGTGGGGGGGGGGGGGGGTATATCCCCCCGTCCCCCCGGGATCTACGCCCGCGACTATTGCTACCCCCATTTTAGTCTCTAAAGTGCATGTAACGATGACCACACACCGCTGGTCTAAATACACTGTTGGTCATAATGTTGGAATATTTTTTCTTTTAGATCAAACTTCATTCATTTTCCCTATTTTTGCGCCTAATGAACCATTTCAGACTTGAAAGAATGATTATATAATATTTCAAAACTACCAATGTACAATACATGGTTGAATGGGTTTGCATTAATTAATGTAGCCTTTTGTTTTGAGCTTTGAAAGGCAGCACCTTTCATGATGGGCCCCTTTCCCTCTGAAAAGCGTATGTCCAGCAAGTCATCATTATGTGTCATTTCTCAGCGTTGGCTGCAAAACTTTAAACCAAAATGGGCACAGAGGCTCTCTAGGTCATTTCCCGTCCAACGCCATTGCCTACACGCCAAATGATGCTTGTGCTCCGCCAGGAAGGGGTGTCAACGAGCAATGTCCACTGATTCGTTGGAACATCGCAGGCTACGTTCTGTAAAATCCTCATACGTCATCGAGAGGAGGGTCAATTAAAGATACAGGAATCTCTAGGACGTTCACAATTGACCACCAGGATAACTGATCGCAGATTGCTTAACCTGTGCCGTAGAAACCAGTAATGCCAAAATGGAGCCTTCGCCGTCTTTGAAGAAAACACTATGGAATCAACGCTTTTCGCCAAACTGTAGATCAGAGATCCCTCTAACATGGTTACCGAGCAAGACAAACTACCAAGTGTCCACTCTAATCCATGCAACCGAGATTTACCGGACGTCCCTGGACTAGGGAGCCCAGAATATTGCCGCCTGGACACTAGAGATATGTCATCTGAATGGGTACGAGCCATAACATCCTAGTTAATTAAACAAATAGTCAACCCATTTCCAGCGTTCCCTTCGAGATAATTTAACGGCCAAATAGTTCATAAAAGTATAGAACTAATAGTTATGTCAATCAGATAAAATGAGTTCAAGAAAAATTACAAAAAGTGTTACATAGCGCAACCGAAAATGAGAACTCTCTGCCCCATTAACACACTCGCTTGATGCTAAGGCATTTCTTCAACAAAAACAAAAAAAACATTACCCTAATAAACATTTCACACATAACGGCAAGTAAATCTACTTTAATTTCCATGAAACGTATTAGTTGTGATGTTAATATTATAGAATACAAACTCGGAACATTAATTCCCGGTCCCTCGGGTGATACATGTACTATATTGAACAAAAATGTTGTCCTTCAGATGAAAAGTTGAAACTTTAAACATTAAAGGGACAGGCCCTCTTTTACAAAACGTCTGAACAGTTTCCAGTTGACGGATGGGGATGAATGTAACACACACAAACAAAATCAGATCGAACAGCCCTGTAATTTGGATTCTACGAATGAGAAACGAATGCGTCCCTCCATCAAACTATATATCGGTCAATAAAGGAGTTTAACTGATTTAGCATAATATTACAACAATATTGTACTTATTCTTGTAAAGGTATTGTGAAGCCGACATTTTTAAAGGTATGTCACGGAAAAAGATCTCAAAAATGAAGAATATATAATTACATGTAGTCAGTATAAGCGAGGTTTGGTTATTTTGTTTAGTATTCGCTTATGCCGTTGTTATTTGTGCGCGGGTCACGTAGCTAGCGCGGGTCACGTAGGGATCACGCATAGCAATGTGGTACTCCGTGGAATCCGTGTGCGAACTTTCTCACCGGGTGAATACACGTATAATGCACAATTAAACGTTGGACGACGGTTTATTAGTTTTAGGTCTATAACTCCACGAAAAAGAGATTTCAAGCCCTAATGTTTTCAGGCATGCTGTTAAATGACATTTTCTTTCATATAAGACAATAATCTCTCAACTTTTGAAATTTGGCTTGCAAAAGTCGCAAAATGAAAACAGGGCCTATTTGAGACGAATTGGTTCACAAATAACTGACATTGCATTACAAACAAAAATCGAAAGTAATCTTGGATCTAGTACGTAGTACAGGTGTTCTTGGTAGAAATTGAAATGGATGCTTGAAATTGTCGTTGAGAAGTGTCTTTCCTTCATTCGAGTTAGCTCTTCGGTCGAGTGATTTAGCACTTGTAGCATTCAATTAAATAGTTAGCAAGCATTATATATATTAGCATTAAAATTAGCAGACAAGCGCAAAACCGTTATTTCCAACATTTAATTTCACACGCGGTCATTCATATAACAAAGATTTTCATTGGTATTCGCCCAGCATCATTAATCCTATTATACATGTATCGTTGTTTTCTCTCGGTGAAATTAAATGAGGTATATGACACATATTGCCATTCAAAGTCCAGGGTCCCGTTGCAGAAAGAGATACAATTGATTGTAAGTCAGAACATTTGCGCGTTTCAACCAATAATTGCTCATTTAGAACGGCATGATCTGACTTACAATTAATTGTAACTTACAATCGATTGTATCTCTTTCTGCAACGGGACCCATGTCTGATGATTAATGTTAAAAATGTCTAATTATATTGATATATTGACGCCACAACACATGCATGAGAAAATGTTCAGGTGGCATAAATATATAGTGTGCCTTTAGTCCGCCAGCGCCATGTATACAGGGTGGCCCAGAAATAACGGAACGGGGCACTTCCCAAAATAAAGTAACGAAATGACTGGGTCCATCGGATAGTGTGTCTTTTCAAATGAAAATTGATACCAAGAACATTAATTTTGGTCGTGTAGTTTTTGTTTTAGAGCGCTGTGAGTGACACCATGTCAGGGTTCATTTTTCTTCCATTTTGACTGACCTATTGGCTAAAGAATGACCCGAACGGCTCGTCATAGAATTACGATGCACAATGATGCGGACACCTTTGTTAGTGTGCATTCGACTGAATAGCCACAGCACCGTAATTTTATGCCGAGCCGTTCGGGTCATTCTTTAGCCAATAGGTCAGTCAAAATGGAAGAAAAATGAACCCTGACATGGTGTCACTCACAGCGCTCTAAAACAAAAACTACACGACCAAAATTAATGTTCTTGGTATCAATTTTCATTTGAAAAGACACACTATCCGATGGACCCAGTCATTTCGTTGCTTTATTTTGGGAAGTGCCCCGTTCCGTTATTTCTGGGCCACCCTGTATAGTAACTGTACATATGTATATGCCTATTGGCTGCGATGACATGATCAAGGTCTGGAGCCTATTTATACTAGCCCACTAGCCATGCTATGGCATGTATACATAGTAACTGTAGAACCCCACCAGGTGTGCTGTATATTGGATGCGTTCTCATCATGTCGTTATACATTGTTTTTATTTTCAAATTTCTGTATTTACATGTCATGGATATTATCCAACATGACACATATTATACAAAATGGTTTTACGAAAATGAAACACGTTTTCAAATCGAATGCAATACACATACGTTCGAATGAACTTCATGTGAGAAATTAATTTGAACTACAAAATGAGGATGTGGGGAAAGAATCGTTGAAATTGAATGCACAAAAAGCGGATTTGTTTGGCGAACTGACCGGGAAATTCCGTTTCTTGGTTCGACCAGTTAGTATCATTGGTATAGTGATTGCAATACAGTAGGTAAATAGCAATTTCTTAAATATTTCCAAGGGTTTATTTACAGACCCGCAAGAGGGTAATTTATGCCCCAGTCACACAATACCCGATGTAGCCGAACTTTGCTAATGAAATAGCGCCACCTTACAGCAAAGTTATGTACATGTAATGTCCCAGTCCTGTAAAGCCTTCCCGTAAGAGCCATGTATTGACATTTTTGTGGAATGCAATGAAACGAGTATATTCGGTGGCAATTGTGTGGCTAATCCGTTGTAATACGTGGAGATACGTGTCAATAGGTGTCAGAACTGTGTTTACTAGCCACTAGGCCACACAGAGCAAACATTTTAACATGTTCAACATTCTCAGCCACGACATGGCTATTGTTATCAGCTATGCCTTCTCGTACGTGGCACGAAAACACAGTTCTGCCACGTATTGTGACGTATTGTCATGTATCTACACGTATAACCACGGCCTTGCCACGAATTTGACACCGATAGCCTCGTTTCATTGCATTCCACAAACATGCCAACATTACTCTGCCCTAGCTGGGACATTACATGTACTTAACTTTTCTGTTAGGTGGCGCTATTTCGTTAGCAAATATCAGCGCCACCCACCGATATTATTCAGAACGTTTTGCATTCATGTGAATTTATCTGAATGCACTCATCTTGGGCATAATATGCTCAATAACTAGAATACTGCCATCAACGCCATGTTTGTATAGCATTGCAGTTGCGATGGCGAATTCGAATATGCCATTTTTAATATAGGTTAAATTTTATATGACTATTATTATAATATTTGTGCCTACTTTTACAAAGAAAAAACATACACAGACGTACAAATGTCAATGTCATCTATATATATGATGAAGAGGCGCAAATACCGAAAAAGAAGTACACACTTTGACAACATTCCGGAGACTATTGCATAATTTAGGTCCACAATGTGTAATGTAATGTTTCTTCTTGAAAGTTTATATATAAAAAAAGGTAAAGGGATCTAATAACAAGTCATTATCAAACTCCTTTAAAGGGATAGTTGAGTTCTGGTAAGGAGAGTACAGTTTTGGTGAAACTGAATTTTAGTAACCAAAACCTGCATCATTGCATTACAAACTAATGGTTATAACTAGAAAGGAACACAAAATTACAAATGACGTATTAAAGATCATGTTATCATTCAAAAAGAGCCGTTAAAACGTAAGAGGGCGCTCTCTAAACACTCATCGGTTTCAACCATTTTGAATAAAATATTGTGCATGTGATGCTTTGTTGAAATAGTGATTAGATAGAGAAATAACCAACAACTATTTAAATACCTATTTTGTAACTTTTTGAAAAGAGGAAGCATTTTTTTGAATTTTTAACGGCTGGTTCAAAATTCTCTAATAAACCTGGGGCCCCAGCTTTATTACAAATTGTTATATTTATGGATATTTCAGCCGTCTCTGAACCGATTTTGATCAAACAAAGATGATTTTATTATTTAAATATTATGCTCTTTCAAATTTTACACTCAGTTTTTCATTACCTCACAAAAAATAAGTAGTCTAGTGCCCTCTCTACCAAAACTCAACTATCCCTTTAAAAAATACTTAGAACTCTCAGATACGGTGGCTTTAGGTATTACTGATAGAACATTTAACTGATTTTGTTTTTTCGAATTTCTATTTCGTTATAAATATATTTATGATTGTAGTATGCGGATTTAATAATCTCAATGGAATTCTCACACATTACTCAGTAGACATATCAAATCATTAACATACACATTTTATCAACCCTTCGTGAGTTTGTGTACAATGTCATGTCAACAGAGTGACATGATCCATTTATTATATAGTATGTATTGTTTAATCACTAATCATTTTACACAATCTGAGTGGAAAAGCGATATGGTTATATTATGTATAAATTACTAGACGAATAGAGATCATATTTTAACGATGTGTGTTTATAGTGTAGTGTTAGGATTAATTATTCTAATTGGACGTTTGAGATCATATGTTAACGATGTGTGTTTATAGTGTAGTGTTAGGATTAATTATTCTAATTGGACGTTTGAGATCATATTTTAACGATGTGTGTTTATAGTGTTAGTGTTAGGATTAATTATTCTAATTGGACGTTTGAGATCATATGTTAACGATGTGTGTTTATAGTGTAGTGTTAGGATTAATTATTCTAATTGGACGTTTGAGATCATATTTTAACGATGTGTGTTTATAGTG